>CAUYON010150402.1:0-12652 GCA_963573935.1 Arctocebus calabarensis
GGCCTGCCAAACAACAATGACGGCTGCAACCAAAAAATGGCCAGGCGTTGTGGCGGGCGCCTGTAGTCCTAGCTACTTGGGAGGCGGAGGCAGGAGACTCGCTTGAGCCCAGGAATCGGAGGTTGCTGTGAGCTGTGATGCTACCGCACTCTACCCAGGGTGACAGCTTGAGACACTGTCTCAAAAAAAAAAAAAAATCTCTCCCCATGTTTAAACACAGGCAAAAGTACTTGAAACTTTGGCTCGGTGCCTATGGCTCAAGTGGCTAAGGCGCCAGCCACATACACCTGAGCTGGCGGGTTCGAATCCAGCCCAGGCCCGCCAAGCAACAATGATGGCTACAACCAAAAATTAGCCTGGCATTGTGGCAGGTGTCTGTAGTCCCAGCTACGTGGGAGGTGGAAGCAGGAGGAGAATTGCTTAAGCCCAGGAATTGGAGGTTGCTATGAGCTGTGATGCCACAGCACTCTATCCAGGGCATCAGCTTGAGGCTCTGTCCCAAAACAAAAAAAAAGTACTTGAAACTTTGAGTGCCAAATAAAACACTCCTACAGAAGAGAGGGGTTTGGAGGGGGGAGTCACCATGTATGGCACACCTCTTGGGGGCAGGACACAAGTATAAGAGGAACTTTAACAAATGCAATCAGTATAACCTAATTCTTTATACCCTTAATAAATCCCAAGCAATAAAAAAAAATTTTAGGCTTGCCACCTGTGGCTCAAAGGGCTAAGGCGCCAGCCACATACACCTGAGCTGGTAGGTTTGAGTCCAGCCCGGTCCTGCCAGACAACAATGACGGCTGCAACCAAAAAAAAAAAAAAAATTTTTAAGTATAAAAAATTTTTTAAAAAAACACTCCTACAGGCTCGGCGCCTGGGGCTCAACGGGTTAAGGCACCAGCCACGTACACCTGAGCTGGCGGGTTCGAATCCAGCCTGAACCCACCAAACAACAGTGACGGCTGCAACCAAAAAATAGCCGGGCGTTGTGGCGGGTGCCTGTAGTCCCAGCTACTTGGGAGGTGGAGGCAAGAGACTCACATGAGCCCAGGAACGGGAGGTTGCTATGAACTGTGATGCCACAGCACTATACCTAGGGTGACAGATTGAGGATCTGTCTAAAAAAAAAAAAAAAAAAAACACTCCTACAAACTATCAGTTTGAATCACTGTCCTAAAATCAAGAAGGCTATTGAGCTTCCTGTTCCTAGCACTTAGCCATGCAACTACTTTCTCCAGTATCCCCTCCCAGTCCCCCAAAGGGACATCTTCCAGAACTCATTCTGTAAAAGAGCAGAGACCCAGGACAGTGACCTCCAAATCTGCCTTCTTTACAAAAAAAGTCACCAGCCCATGATTTTCAGTAAGGGCAAGAAATCACCCAACTCCCCCCAGCAAGGCATTTCCTAGAAGCTCCCAGAGCCAGTCCCACCCTGGGCACCCAGGAAGGATGGCTGAACAGAACAGAAGGGAAGGGGCCTGTGGCACCCTTTCAATCAATGAGCTCTAACTTGCTCAGAGCAAGTTTTGGCTTCTCATCTGGATATAAGAAAACAAAAGAAAAAAAAAAACCCACAGCTCTGTGACCACCTAGCTTCTGACCTCGTCAGCAAGAGGTGCTGAAGAAGGGTCACTCACCTCAATTGCATCTTTAAACTCCTCATCTGGCTCAGCCTCTTCAGCCTCCTCCACGCTGCCTGGAGTGAGGTCCTGGGAAGAGAGACTCTATGACAGAAGAAGAAGGATGGCAGCCCTGCTCCCTAAGGCAGAGGGCCACCTCCCTAAGTCAGCATCCAGGCTTCCCAAAACCCTAGGAAATGGCATAACTCCAAGATAGAAGGAAATCATGGGGAAGAGAGCAACCTCTAATCCAGCAAGGATGCAGAGATGGGAACAAGACCAGGATGGACCCACAGTGGTTGAAGGCACAGGCTCTAGAATATCAGGGTGAAGGTTCTGAGACCCATCCCTACCACTCACTAGTCATGAGACTCTGTCAGCCCCTCTGTGTGCCTCAGCCTTCCCTTCTGCAAATCAGAATCTCACTCTCAGAAATAACTCACACCCCACGGTCTAAGTATCAAAAATGTACTTGGAACAACCTCTGACACAGAGTAAAGCACTCCATAAAGCACAGAATAGCTATTTTTATTACACTTGAGAGGAGACCAGGCTTGGAAAAAGGCAGGAACTACAATGGACGCTACAGGGGCTATGTGCTATGTGTACAAACAAGCTGGTCCAGGAGGGCCCACCACCTGCTGACAGCAGCCTCTGCCCTGAGGTCAGAGCACTCACCTCCGTGGGCGTGAGGGCAGGTGTGCTGTCCAGCACAGCGCCCTTCCTCCCAGCATCCGGTGGTGGTGGTGGGCTCTCAAAGGCATGCTCTTCCTGCTTGGGGTTCATGCACCGCTGCAGAGATGCCCTGTACTCAGACACCACTACCCAGGGCAAAGAGAATAGGAGGGGAGGCAGAAAAGACACAATGAGGGGCACTTTTAGGGTATCCACTTCCACAGTTTACTAGCCTCTTCCTCCAGCACCCCAGCTTCTGCTGCATGAAAGAGTCACCCTCCTAACTCTGAGCAAGTCACCTTACCAAAGCCTCACAAACAAAACAGAGATGCCACCACCTGCCCCAGACTATGAGAGAAATTAAATGTAAGTGCTCGACAAATTACAACTTCTATGCTAATCACCCTACCACAGAAGGAAAACAAATACAGCGATCAGCCACACCAGGGCATGGGCCCACGCCTCTGTGACTCAGGGCCTGTCAGGCTGCCTTGGCACTATAAAAAGCAGGAGGTAGAAAGATACTGTGGGATCACACAGATGTGGCAGCAACTCCAGGTGGCTGTAGCCTGTGGGACAGGCATCAGCTTAGAAAAATATCCCTACCTCATCTCCCAGGTCATATCAAATGTCAGCAGTGATTCATCAGCTTGGGAAGGGAACTGGGATCACTATGGTAACAGCCTCCCCTGGTGAGACATCAGCCTTATCTGACATCTCGGAGATGCAGAGCACACAGGAGGAAGGAACCTCGTGTGGTGTGCCCCCTCGTGGAAAGGACAGCACAGAGATGACCAGCTGTAGAGACAGAGGAACTGGGGAGCCTAACCTAGCCCTCAGAGCCAGCCTGGGCTCCACCCCCTAGCCTCCCCAGGGCTTACCTCGGAAGAACTCCACATTCCCCAGAAAGAGCGTGCTATTTAAAAGGGCAAGGACCCAGCAGAGTGGCAGCAAATACAGCATGCAAACTGTGCCCAGGAGAGCCCCATAGAACCTGGATAAAAGAGAAGAACCACAAGATCAGAAATTTATAATAAAGGAAACTAATTTATAATAAAGGTTTGGAGCACACCCACATGCCCAAGGTTCAAGTAAGAGATACACGTAACTCTGGGCACAATTAATAAACCACAGACGTGCTAATCAAACCAGTGGAAAGTAATGACCAGGAAAGGCTGAGAACTACCTACAAGTGGCTGGTTGTTGACAATGCAGCGTCTGAGGCTGGGGGCACATAAACTGGTTCAGCCATCATTACTCTCCAGGGTCTAGACTCTGAAGTCTATAATAAGACACACTGGGGTTGGAATCCAGCTCTGCCTCTTCCCATTCGGAGATTCTTTGACATCTCTTGGCTCTCTGGGCATTATCCCTTCACACATAAAATGGGGATTAAGTAGTGTCTATCTAACACAAATGAAGAGTGAGGGAATACACAGAGAGGGATGGGCACAGTGCCTGGCACGGGGGAAACTCAGTAGGTGTTAGTTATCATTATCATTCATATATAAGAAACATTCACTCCTTCTGCTTCAGTAGTTTCATCCTTGAATTTATTATATGAAAAAAATTTCAAAAGAGTAAAGCTAAATCCATGAAAATGTTCACTCCAGGGATAGTAATGAAAAGTAGAAACTAACTATATAACATAATGTTCCCATAAATTATAATATATTCACCATTCATATTAATCTGGTATTACAAATAACTCCAAAGGCTATGTAGCATCAAAGGAAACCATTTATAATAAAGTGGGAAAAAAACAAAAGAAAAATCTAACACACTATGAAGCTGTGTATCTATAAAGTATGTACACATGACAAACTCTAAAAGGCAAGCCAAACTTCAGATCAGCTGCTCTATCCCGATGGTGGAGTACATGGTAAGTTATGTTCTGTTTATTAAAATGTTTTTACCACACATAAAATATCTCAATGAAAGTGTGCTAGAGCCCATAAGCCTATGTGCAGATCTGTACACAAGAGCCCAGGCAGTGCTCTTCCCCTGAGGGACAAAGGCCCTCTCTAGGTGGCTGCTTTGCTCAGACTTAAGCTGCAAATTCCTACAGGGCAGTAGTGGGGGAGGAGGGGCCACTCACTGTGAGGACACGACTGGGTTCTCCCAATGCAGCACCCGGTAGGCTGCTTCACAGGTACAGCACAGGCGGCTCAGGAAGGCCTCCAGCTGGATCAAGCTGCAGACACGGGCTTGGGTGAGTGGACAGGCCCTGCCCCACCTGCCTGCAGGGCTGGACATTAGCCCTGGAGATGCAGAGCCTGGGTATCTCCTCAAACACACTAGGGCACACTGGGGGGGTCTAGAGAGCTTGGGAGAAGAAAGCCTGGCCAACACCCTACCCTAGGTACATTTCAATCCCCTTTTCAAAGCCCCTTGCTGAGGTGGAAACAGATTCCTGCTTTGGTCTCTTCCTAGTCTTAATGTCAGTCAGGCTACTTAACTTTTCCAGGGCTGCAGTTTCCTCACTATAAAATGAGGAACAGCATACCCACGTCACAGGTACACTGCAACTATGAGGATAAATGGCAGCATGTAAATCAATGTTTCTTTACCTGGAATGTGACACAGAGTCACTCAGGGAGTAGCTGTTATTTTTAAACAGCTGCATGCACCCCAGAAACTATGACCACATTCTGCACCCAGATCTGGGTTTCTGAAGGGTCCTTGGAGAAAAGGCTGATTCTAGGGCTGACACGGGGAAGTGTAAGATGAATTTGAACATCTTGTTGTACTATAAAGGAAGCACTCAAAAATGAAAGGGGCTGTGCACAGTGGTGTATACCTATAAACCCAGCTACTCAGGAGGCAAAAGGATTGCTTGAACCTAGGAGTTCAAGAACAGCCTGGGGGAAACACAGTGAGACATAATCTCTGAAAAAAAAAATTTTTTTTTAATAAAAAATGTAAAAACAATGGGATAGATGCAAAGAACAGGAGCCAGCTCAAAAAGAGGTCCTATTTGGCCAAAAATTTGAGATCAAAGTAAATAATGACAATAACAGATTATGACCCATTGAATAAAAATCTGAGTTCATACTAATAATAAAGAAACAAGAAAAAGCTTTCTTACAGTAGGCCAGCTGAAAAATGTAGATGGAATAATTAGAAAATCATCTTTGCAGCTAGACACAGTGGCTCACTCCTGAAATCCTAACACTTTGGTTGGCCAAGACAGGAAGACTGCTTGGGACCAGAAGTTCGAGACCAGCCTAGGCAACAGCAAGAACTCATCTCCATAAAAATATTTTAGAATTAGCTGGGCATGGTGGTGCATGACCATTGTCCTGGCTGCTTGGTAGGCTGAGGCAGGAGGATCAGGAGCTTGAGTTTGCAGTGAACTATGACAACACACTGCCCTTGTACTTAGAAAAAATATGCTGAAGTATTTGGGGTAAACAGGCATGTTTGTAACTTACTTTCAAATGATTCAAGAAAAAGAAAATAATGTATACGTATGGTGAGAGATGAAGTCAATGTGGCAAAATTTTAATAACTGTTCTACCTGAGCAACACAAACTCACATAGTTGTTCTTCATATTATCCTTGCAATGCTTCTATAAGTTTAAAATTATTTCAACGTAAAAAAGCTTTTTTTTTTCTTTTGAGATAGAGCCTCAAGCTGTCACCCTGGATAGAGTGCCGAGGCATCACAGCTCACAGCAACCTCCAATTCCTGGGCTCAAGCGAGTCTCTTGCCTCCGCCTCCCAAGCAGCTGGGACTACAGGCGCCTGCCACAATGCCCAGCCATTTTTTTTTTTCTTTTTTTGGTTGCAGTCGTCGTTGTTTGGCAGACCTGGGCTGGATTCGAACCCGCCAGCTCAGGTATACGTGGCTGCTGCCTTAGCCCATTGAGCCATAGGCACTGAGCCAGCCTTTATTTTTTTTGAGACAGAGTCTCACTAAGTCACCCTCGGCAGAGTGCCATGGCATCACAGGTCACAGCAGCCTCAAACTCTTTTTTTTTCTTTTTTTGAGACAGCACCTCAAGCTATTGCCCTAGGTAAAGTGCCGTGGCACTGCAGCTCACAGCAACCTCCAACTTCTGGGCTTAAGCGATTCTCTTGCCTCAACACCCGGCTATTTTGTTGGTTATAATTGTCATTATTTGGCAGGCCCCAGCAAGATTCAAACCCGTCAGCACTGGTGTATGTGGCTGGCGCCTTAGGCGCTTCAGCTACAGGCACCGAGCCTCAAACTCTTAGCTTAAGTAATTTTCTTGCCTCAGCCTGCCAAGCATCTGAGACTACAGGCACCCGCCACAACGCTTGGCTATTTTTTGGTTGCAGTTGTCGTTGTTGTTTAGCAGACCCAGGCAGGGCTCAAACCTGCCAGCTTTGGTGTATGTGGCTAGCATCCTTACTCACTGTGCTAAGGACACAGAGCCAAAAAAGTCTTTTTAAAAAACCAGGTATCAGCCACATACACCTGAGGCACCTAAGGCACCAGCCACATACACCTGAGCTGGCAGGTTCAAATAAATCCAGCCTGGGCCCGCTAAACTAATGGCTGCAACAACAAAATAAATAGCCAGCAGTTGTGGCAGGCGCCTGTAGTCCCACCTACTTGGGAGGCGGAGGCAAGAGACTCACTTGAGCCCAGGAGTTGGAGATTGCGGTGAGCTGTGATGTCACAGCACTCTACCCAGGGTGATAGCTTGAGGCTCTGTCTCAAAAAAAGAAAAAAGAAGAAAAGAAAAAAAAACCCAGATATCCAGGTCCCACTCTGAGAAACTGACTCAGAATTTCTGAGGCAAGATCCAGGTATCTGTTTATAACTTTTCTTTTTTTCTTTTTTTTGCAGTTTTAGCTGGGGCCGGCCTTGAACCCACCACCCCCAGTATATGGGGCCAGTGCCCTGGGTACTACTCCTTGAGCCACAAGTGCCCTCCCTATTTATAACTTTTCATATTTCTGCTGTATGTCAAGAGACTACACAGAGCCTGGTCCAGGAAAGGGATGAGTAAATGCCCACTGGCACTGCAGCTGTTCCAATTAATTATCCAACCATCTTCAAATGCTTCCTCTATTAAGTACTGTCATGGTTAGGAAGTTTCTCCACAGTGATGATAACTATGTTTACTAAACACTCCTGGGTACCAGAAATTCATTCCTCCTCACACTCACCCTAAAAGTAAGCCCTATTATCATCCCACTTAACAGATGAAGAACCTGAGGCACAGGGGGCTAAGTAACTTGCCCAATGTTACACAGCAAGTAAACAGAAGAGCCAGGACTGGAACCAGGTATTGGTTCATGCATGCATGTGCTTGGTCAAAATCCTAAACCACCTCTCTCCTGGAAAGAAACTGTGAAATAAGCTAGATCTGTATTCTCATCTCAGCTTGGTCATTTTCTAACTATGTAAGCCTTCTCCTCCATCCAAAAACAGAGGAACCAATAAAGAGACATAAATATATGAACCAATAAATATTTCAGATTGTATATGAAACCAGCACATTGTATCCCATGATTGCATTAATGTGATTAATTAAATCACAGCTATGATTTAAAATATATATGAACCAATAAAGTAACATCTGTGGTTTGCCTAATACAATGTCCGGCACACACAGCAAATAGTCAGTTGGTGGCTGCTGTGACTGTTACAACTAACAGGCTTGTTCCTCTCCTTCCCTGCCCTCTCTTCCATACTTACAAGCTTTTCACCTCAGCCACAGCCTCAGGGCGAGACATGCGAACTTTCTGCAGGTCCTCCTGCCTCACGCTGTGGTACTTCCTCCGCATCAGCTCCGACTCAGGCAGCCGTGCCCGGCAAACCTCTTGAAGGTAGCCCAGCAGGGCGGGTACCGAAATCACCAGGGCTCCTACTGAGCACCATGCACCTGCAGGGACCAAGAACATGCAGATGACACAGGCAGGCAACGTCCAGGAGCCTGCACACCCATGTGCCCACCATCTGAAGGTTTTCCCTTCTCCCTGTATGACACAGGATCTCACCCCTACTCTCCAGCCCCCTCAACCCAGCTGCATTTGTTCATCACATGACAGATTATGGGCATATCCATTGTCTCCTGTACTGATCTAGGCAAGCTCTTGAGAGCTGGGACTTTGTCTCAGCACACCACGTAGGCAGCTAGTGGTGGGGCCTGATTGCTGGGAGCTCCTGATGACTGGCATACTGGCCTCTGGGCCACTAAGGCAGACTGGAAGCCTTTCCTTCGGCTTTTAAGATACTACAGACCATGGCTGGGCACCCGTAGTCAGTAGTTAGGGCTCTGGACATATGCTCCAGGGCTGGTGGGTTCAAATCCAGCCAGGGCATGCTAAACAAAAAAATATAAATAAAATAGCCGGGGGTTGTGGCAGGCATCTGTATGCCCAGCTACTTGGGAGGTTGAGGCAACAGACTCACTTGAGCCCAAGAGTTTGAAGTTGCTGTGAGCTATGATGCCACAGCACTGCACCAAGGGCGACAAAGTGAGACTCTGTCTCAATAAGTAAAAAAAAAAAAAAGATACCACAGACCACCATGGCTTGAAAAATGATGAGGTTGAGATAAAATTCAAAGAAGGAACTTCTTCCATGTAACATGAAACCCCAATAGCAAGCCCATAATAAATGCTTCTTAAATACCTGTCACACGAACATATGATTTACTCCAGAAACATATTCAGAAAAATCTAGCACCCTGGGAAGTTTTGATCAGGCAAAGAACAGTCCAACTAAATAACAGAAAATGAGATCCTGTGTGACGTGCATTTATTTCCAAGCCACTAAATCCTTATCTCCAGAAGAAACAAAGGGAACACTTAAGAAATGAGTTCAATATTAGAATACATGAGTAAAGGACCAGCTCCTCAGAACATTCTGTCCCAGACCCTTCACTCATTTCCCCTGGGAGAGTTGGCTTTTTCTGTAGCTTATCTGCCAGTTCCCACCACAGTAAGGTCTGGGTCACAGCATACACTGTAACAGAGCATCTACAGGAGATGCTACTGCCAAGTAGCCCACAGACACCCACCTGACCACATTTCCACTTCAAAGCCTTCATCCCAGTCCTCACTGCTTGCTGGTAACTACCCAGTAGTCCTACCAGGCTCATTTGCTGAACCAGAGAAAAATCAACAGATACAGCAAAGATCCCTTATCAGCTCATCTTCCTAGTACCCTTACCCCATGTCATGTCTCCAAACGACTCCTGAATCAGTTTGGAAACCAGAATGGAAAAAGGTCAATGTATTAGCAGTCAAGATGGAAACAATAATAATACTGATAGCAGCTTTATGTGCAGCTGCTTATTCTGTGCCAGGCACCATGCCAAGTGTTAGACTGTCTCATTCCTCACAAATACTCTAGAAGGAAAGTACCATTATTATCCTCCCTTTAGAGATGAAGAAAATTAGGCCTTAGCAGAGAGGTTCAATACTTTGCGGAAGGTCACACCAGGCGGTTCAGCCTGGACATCTCTGGAGCCTGTTTCCTAATACCAAACAGACACAGGGAAGTCTACTCCAGGGTCAGAACAGCTCCCTCTGGCAGGGAAGAGTCTTGGTGCTCTTCCCCCACACTCATTCACTGTCCTACAAACAATTCTTACCTTCATTCAAAGTAAGGAACAAGATGTTGAGGCCCAGGCAGGTCAGCAAAGAACACAAAGGCATCTGCCACCTACAACACAAGAGTCCCAGTCACTATAGCAAGTGCTCTTCCAGTTGGGGAGGGAGGGAGGGGCCATGGGGGAAAGGGAGGACAGCACAGGCAGGACACCAAAACCAGTAGAAGTGCCTGGGACAGGGAGGAGCAAGGAGACACAAAAGAGAGCCTCTCATTAGACAGGTGACCAGGGGAAGAGCTAAGAGGTCACACATTAGTACATGGGGTGAGAAATTTGAAAGATATGCACAACTTTCTCCCAGAAGGAAGAATTTATCAAATATCAGCTACTACTATTTAACCTGTATTTTAAGGTTGTATTCTCCTTAAACGGTAAAGTGATATTTTTTTAATACTGTATTTTTTTTATTCTTTTTTATAATTTCATAAGAACATATAATCACTGCACAAGATTCATTTAATACAGAAATCAAGAATGAACAAAGGAGTAGGGCGCTGGCCCCATATACCAGAGGTGGTGGGTTGAAAACCAGCCCCAGCCTGGCTCGGCGCCTGTGTCTCAACGGGTTAAGGCGCCAGCCATGTACACCTGAGCTGGTGGGTTCAAATCCAGCCCGGGCCCGCCAAACAACAACGACAGCTGCAACCAAAAATGGCTGGGCATTGTGGTGGGCACCTGTAGTCCCAGCCATTTGGGAGGAGGAGGCAGGAGACTCCCTTGAGCCCCAGGAGTTGGAGGTTGCTGTGAGCTGTGATGCCACAGCACTCCATCCAGGGTGACAGCTTGAGGCTCTGTCTCAAAAAAAAGAAAGAAAGAAAACCAGCCCCAGCCAAAAACTGCAAAAAAAGAGAACAAATTGTGAACTTTTTAAATCCCATCTGTGACTTTATTTGTCTGTAATTCAGAGAGTTTATTTTGAACATATATTAATTCAAAAGATCAAAAGGAGAAAAAAATAAAAATTTTATTTTACTGTATTAAAAAAGGAAGATAAAACCAGGATACAACATTCTCTCAGCAAAACACTAAAACAGACAGAAGCAAACCCAGGGCAGCCCCACCACCCCCAGCACACAGCAGCACAGCACAGAAGCCCCCAGAGAGGGAGGAAAGAAGACCAGCGACTCAGGTTGCTGAGGACCAGCAAATGCTGCTGGGCCTGATGGCCGGATAAAGGACATTTAGTAGAAAAAGAGGAGCATTGACATAATAGTGAAGCCACTGACACCCAAATTCTAGGGGCAGTGTCATTATACATAAAGTAAGCTACCCGAGGAAAGAGGGAAAAATATTAGAAAAATAAACAGATAACAGTTGCTGGGAAGCAAAGGAGTTAAAATTTAATGTATTTTCTTGTGACCCAGCTGGAGTACTTCAGAGTTACTAAATGAGGTTAATTAATTTATGTGGGGCTTTTACTGTTTAATAAAAATTATGTGTGAGGGGGCGGCGCCTGTGGCTCAGTGAGTGGCCCCATATACTGAAGGCTGCAGGTTCAAACCTAGCCTAGGCAGAACTGCAAAACAGAGAAATAGCTGGGCCTTGTGGCAGGCGCCTGTAGTCCCAGCTACTCGGGAGGCTGAGGCAAGAGAATCACCTAAGCCCAGGAGTTGGAGGTTGCTGTGAGCTGTGTGATGCCACAGCACTGTACTGAGGGCAATAAAGTAAGACTCTGTCTCTACAAAAAAAAAAAAAAAAAATTATGTGTGAGGGAATGAAATGACTTCTCTTGGCTTTTCCCCCCAAATTCAACACACTCCACCTATACTACTCTAATTAGGCCTCAGAACCCGTAGTGGCAGCTACCAGGGTAAAAACAAAAGAAAAGCCAGATCTGAGCCAATCTCCTTTCAGAAATGAAAACCTCATACCACCACTGAAGTCACTTTCATTTTAAAGCCTCTCCCTTTCTATCAAACGTCTTTACTGACATTTTGGTCTTGGGAGACCCACCTAGCACAGTAGTTGATTCCAGAAGAGATTTCTTTTAAAATTCACTGCAGCTCTAAGCTTCAAATCTAGTAGCCAGGGACCAAGACTAGAACAACTAGGTCCCTCTTCAAAGTCAAATCCTCTTTACTAAGAAAAGAATAATCAAACTCACAAACTAACCTGACACCCACTTTCACAGACCAGTGGTCCTCCTCCAAGTAGCAGAAAGACAAGAAGCTCCTGGGAGCATTCTGGTCAATACCCCTCCCTCTTCCAGCTTTAACCAATCCTACCACATCCTCCAATTTCTAATTGTATAAAATGGAAAAACCCTAACACTTTAGTGTCCCAGTAAGCACTGCAGACTAGTGGAGGAAAAGGAGAAGGGTGGGATATATTTAACTTTTGTGCTTTGCCACAAACAGGTAACACACAAATATAGAAAAAGCCCCTCCACTAAGGAAAGCCCTGGCCCTAAGCAACACCCCTCCCCCCCCCAAAGAAGACCAAAGTTCCAAAGTTCATTTCAGGTACTTTGGTCATGCATGCTGGGATTGTAAAATGAGAAAAGAACCCATCCTATCATCTTCCTACCCCTTTCACCAAAAGCACACTGATCTTATAGCAGAGAACATAGCTCTGAAACACCAACTAGCTTATCTCTAGTGATACTGCCATAAATTAAAGGAAAGAACAAAGGGTGAGATCACATGTGTGGTGCATATTCGAAGGGTCACGAGAAAACTTCTAAACAAAGATCAAGAATGTTTTCATATAGTAAACGAGAAAATATCATGAATGGTATGTCAATCAGGTTGATAAAATATCTCAG
>CAUYON010150405.1:0-32525 GCA_963573935.1 Arctocebus calabarensis
AACCTCAGGGTGAGAGTGGAGGGGAGTGCCGGGAGTTCTGACTTGCAGGTAGAGAATATATACAGTTTTGTACAGCTTTATGCCTGGCAGGAGAGTGCCGTGGCACAGAGGAAGGAGGTCCGGTTTTTAGAGGGTCTCTCCCATGGGGTAGAGTGGGAGGACATCTGAACTCTGTTTGCTTGTTTGTATGGAGGTATGGCGTATACTGCGAGCTGTTCTCTTGGGGGAGGGGACTCCCGTCCGCTTGGTGATGTGCTCTGTATCCTTGGGGTCACAGGTTGCTCCAGCAGAGTTGATGTGTGTTCCTCGACCTTGTCTCTTGTCTCAGCTCCAAACCGTTGGCTTTTTCGCTAAATCTCTGTCCTTTAACTCTCCTTCTGGACAGCAGCATCTGCAGAAAGCTGGCTACAGAACACCATCTATTATTAATTCATTTTTTATGGCTGAGTAGTACTCCATGGCATACATATACCACATTTATTAATCCATTTATCAATTGATTGGCACTTGGGTGGATACCACATCTTTGCAATTGTGAATTATGCTGCAATAAACATTTGAGTGCAAGTGTCTTTTTGACAAAGTGACATGGATTCAATTGTCTAGAAAACCCAAATGAAATTTTAGAAGAGTAAACTTTAAATGTATTTACTTGTGTCTAAGTGCTGAAAGAATTTAGTCACTAGTCCTTCTTTACATCATAAGGACTAGACAACATAATGCATATCTTTAACAAAACTTCTATATGTAAAAAACTGCAGAGATCCCGCACATATAGTTATTTAATCTATTTCTAGTGTTTGAAAGCATAATAAGTTCTCTGCAAGAGCAATTATACTATTATATTGGACTATTACTGGCTATTTACCTTATCAACTTAGAAATAACACAGCCAGTGATCCTAAACCAGGCCTATTAAAACAGAAACTCCAGGGCTGAGGCCCAGGATTTTGTAATTTTCTTTTATGTTGTCAGGGATTCATTGAGAGCACAAACATGCAGGTGACACTAATTGCTTTTGTCTTATAAATGTGTTCCTCCCCCAGGAGATAGGCTAAACACCGTGAACCCACCACCCCATCCCGCCTTCCCTCTCTCCACTCCGCCATTCCCCCATGCCCTACCATGTACTAGCATCAATTATCCTCCATTAAAATTGAATACATTGGATTCTTGCTTCTCCATTCTTGTGATGCTTTACTAAGAAGAATGTGTTCCACCTCCATCCAAGTCAGTACAGAAGATGTATGGTCTCCATCTTTTTTAGTGGCTGAATTATATTCCATGGTATACATATACACAGCTTGTTAATCCATTCCTGGATTGGTGAGCGTTTAGACCATTTCCACGTTTTGGTGACTGTAAATTTAGCTGCAATAAACAGTCTACTGCAAGTGACCTTGGGTGACTCTAAATACCAAACAGTATCACTGAGATTGCTAGTTGCTCCCCTCAGATCCATTCCCTCCTTCATCCTTGTAGGAATAGAACCCATGACTTCTGTTGAGCACTGAGCTACCCAGAATAAGAACCAAATCTCCCAGCTTCTTGTTTCATTAAGTGCTGTGATGTAACTATGTTTTATGCAATGGATTATAATAAACAATGATACTTAAGTCTTCTGGACTTGTCTTTTTAGGAGAGACCAAGCCCTTCTTCCCTCCTTCATCCTGCTGCTTGGCTGACTGGTGGAGGAACTCTGTTATTTACTTGAAGATAGGAACTATGTACAGGAAAAGCAGAGGGAAGATAATGAATTGAGCCTGGTCTCTGGATGTGATCCTCTAGTACCTCATGGAAGCTCCTGGGATGTAAACAGAAAATCATATTCTTCAAATAAGTAGGATGCTTCTCCTCTGGTCTGCCAGATCAGGTAGTGGTCATTTTATCTAAAATCTATACTCAGCCTCATAAAGAGGAATACTATACTTTAAATATAAGAATATCCTCTATTAGAAATTTTTTTACTGGCTATTTGAACTCTTACAGCATTTTTTATAAGAGTTGTGAAAGTGTATTAAAATGTTCAGAACAGGGTCAAGATGAAGGGATAAGGTGAAATGACCCCAGACTATTCAATTCTATTGAACTAAATTGAATCGAAAGACAAAATGCAATAAATGTCAAGAAAAATTGCAAACATATTTGAGTAATTTAATACACAGTAAAAAGTAGATTCAAATTTAAAATCAATTTCTCTTTTTCTCTCTGCCCCCCTCCATCCTTTTCTCCCTCAGTGTATTAACACATTATTCTTGCAATTTATAAAAAAGAAAGCCAACATTCATGGAATAAGTATAAAAGGAAAAGCCTCTCCAGCCTAAGAGACATCTTGACTATTTTCCACAGAACAATACTGCCTTCATCTGGAAAAGAATAGATTTAATAAAAGAACATGGTGACTCAAATGTGGCCAATTCCATTTTCAAGAGGTAATTTATTGATATATTACATAAGAAAGGGTAAAAGTTTGGGTTATTTTTCAAAATTCTTTAAGTGTTAAGAAATTTGACATGCTTACTATTTTCTAGTACTTCTGTGAATGGAAGAGATATCCTAAATAAGAAATTAAAAGTTATCATTGGATGACACGACAATTAATTTTAGGTATGAAAGGGAGTCCATATAGCAGTGACAAATGGGGAGTCTAAGGTAGGTGACCTCAAGATACCTAGTGCTCCTCTTTTCTCTTCCTTCCCCATATGTCTCTCTTTTCTCTTCCTTCCGTGTGTCTCGTCTCTCTCTCTCTCTCTCTCTCTCTCCCTTCTCTCCCTTCTCTCTTTCTCCTCTCTTCCCCTGTTACTCTCTCTCTCTCCTTCCCCTTAATGCTGCTCTGCAGATTCCCTGCTAATAAAGATCTTTTGTACAAAAAAAAAAGATACCTAGTGCTAACATTCATGATTCTATGGTTTATTTGAATGTATAAATTCTGATATGTCTCTTTTAAACTCAAAACAAAAAAAAAAGTAGCCTCATGGCATCACAACAGCCATCATCAAGCTAAATATTGCACATGGGAAAAAGAGGTCATTGCTGAGTTTCCAGGCTTATCCTCACAAAAGTAAAAGGTGATCATATGCTCAGATGTCTATTATAATTTCTATGTAGGGCAAAAATGGGCATCTCCAGCCTGGGGAGGTGTGGCATATGACACACAATACAGTGTCTCAGAAGACTTTTGACATTCACAATGTAAACCAAGTCAACGTTCAGGCCTCATGGAAATGTCCGCTTAGTATTATCTTTGGTCAGATGTCCTCCAATCTGAAAAACCTAAAAATATTTTATGAATTGCTTTTTTGTAACCCTACAAGGAAATAATTTTATCCTTGATATGATGCGTATATGATTTAGCTTACATTTTTAAAGAAACTATAGCAACTCCATTCAAGAGTTTTTCCTTCCTTCCTTTATATAGAAATTTTAACTATTAACTCTCAAAAGCCTCATTTAACTGATATTTTTGTTAGTTTTTGTTTTTGTGGGGTTTTTTAGGTTTTTTGTTTGTGTTGAGACAGAGTCTCAAGCTGTCCCCCTGGGTAGAGTGCTATGGCATCATAGCTCACAGCAACCTCCAACTCTTGGATTCAAGACATCCTCTTGCCTCAGTTTTTCTATTTTTAGTAGAGTCTCACTTTTGCTCAGGCTGGTCTCGAACTCGTGGGCTCAAGCTATCCACCCACTTCCGCCTTTCAGAGTGCTAGGATACAGGCGTGAGCCACCACGCCTGGCTGTGTTTTGGGGTTTTCATTGGTTTATTGCTTGGGGTCTTGGGAGGTTTGTTGTTGTTATTGTTGTTGTTGCTTAGCAGTCCAAGTTTCTCTTTGGACGTTAGAAACTAAAGAATCTCGCTGGATCCCCTCCTCCAGCTTCCTCTTTCTCACTCCCTGCTCTCTGCTCTCCTCTGTCTCTCTCTTTCACATCTCCTCCCTCCCCCACTTTCTTCCCCCTGTAATATAAAATAAACTTATGCTTTTATATCCTTAAAAAAAAAAATCTCGTTGGTATGTTGGTTCACACCTATAATCCCAGCACTTTGGGAGGCTGAAGTAGGAGGATCACTTGAGGCCAGAAGTTTAAGACCAGCCTGGGCAACATAACGAGACCCCATCTCTACACAATATCTAACCAGGCATAATTGTGAGCAGCTACTGGGGAGCCTGAGGTAGGTGGATCCCCTGAACCCAGAAGTTCAAGGCTGCAGTGAGGTAAGATTATACCAATCCACTCTAGCCTGGGTGACAGAGGAAGACCCTATTTCAAAATTAAAAAAAAAAAAATCTATAAGCAGAATGACTATTAAATACTTACATAGCTAACAAATGGGAGAGGGAGGAAGTGAAAAGAAAAAGAGAAGCCAGTTTTGGAATATCTATATGTAAATTCCCAAAATCCAGAAAAAGAACAAAGTAGAAAATGTGTTTGAAATTGACTCTCAGGTTTCAGAAAGTGTGGAGAAAGATAACAGATGTAGCACAACTCATTTAATATTTACTCAAAAGGACAAGTCAAATAATGATTTTCTGATTCAACTGCAATTTGAAAAATCATTAAAAATAATTTACTACTAATCCCACTACATAAAGCTTTTATTTTTTTTTTCCATGTAACAGTGTCAATAGCTTTGACACTGGCAGCTGTCACTGGGGGGGGGGGGAAGTTTTGAAAATAATCGTGAATTCACAAGAAAGATGCTCACTAAGATTGACTCCAACAACTCATAGAAAATTGAAACCAATTATTTCATCTCCTTCTCTAAAATCTCTTAATTATTTATTTGATTCACTTTCCATCTTTTATTCTCGAAGTGTGCAGCTTCTGCATTTTCACATTTGATGCATAGTTGTGTCTTCTTGCAAAAAGAGCAAAGTTAATCCAGATGACTTAAATACACCTAATTCCTTTGAGCAACTAAATGCAAACAGAAGAATTACTTCATGGGGCTGAGTCTGCAATGCTTAGAAAAGATAACTAAGTCAGAACTTGACATTTTGTTAATGAAAAATGTCACTTTAAGCATAATTAGACACAGCCCTTAGGATACTGACACAGGACCCAAGCAAACGGACTTCTAGCATGATTCTGCCAATCTTTTATTATTCCTCAGGAAAAAATATTTAATTTCTTTAGGCTAAAACCTCTTCATCTTGGAAAGAAATATTTATTGGAACAAATATTTCTAAAGTTACTTCTACTATTAAAGTCTACAAAATAAAAGTAGCTGATTAATGAATGAAAGTGTTTATCAAATAGCTTGATTTTGATATGCTCACATGCTATGGTGGGCACATGCTTGGTCACCTCTTTGGTAGGGCTCAGGGTTTCAGCTCAAACTCCTCTGATACCCTAATACCTACATGTTCTTGGACATAAGATTCTGTAAACTTCATCTCAAAAAAATATATTTTAATGAATGTGCTCCTCACAAGATTTCAGCAAATTTCAAGTTTCCAAAATAAACAATGAACATCAATGTAAAATATTTTCTCATTATGAAAGTACTGTTTACTCAAAGAAATTATGAAAAATGAAAAACTTGGAAGAACTATTTTTACAATTTTATGGTCCAGCAATCCTGTGTGTTATCATTTACCCCTCACAATCTTGCAGGTGTATAAAAATTTAGTTGTGATTATCTGGGAGATTCAAAATGGTATAATATTGATTACTACATGTCAAGTTTTCTTATTTTAAGAACAATATGGACAACATTATATATAATTTGGAAAATAAGGGGGAAATGCAAAGAATAAATTAAAACCCTCTAAAAGCTTATTTATGAAAACAAAAAATTGTAGAAGGGCAGAAAAATCTCTATAAAAGGCTTCATTGTGATCACGTTCAACCACTGGCACCCCAATTCCTGTGTTGATCCATGTATCGATCACTACATGTGAGGGGAAATCGTGCTCATCATTATGGGCTCTCAGTAGCTCAGCTTTGCAGACTGAGCATCCAGATGTTTATAGAACCTGAGTTGTATTTGAGTATTCATTTTTAAAAACTGTATCTCCATTTGTCCTTAAGACCCATCTCTTATTCTGTACAGATGAATATTAGTAATTATTTTGGTCATTCGGCTGACAAAAACAATAAAAACTCAGGACACATGCAAATAGATAAGACCTGAACATACTGACGTGTTTTTCTAACTATGGTGTCTCCATGTACATATGTTACAAAGTGCATGTTGCATTTTAGATAGTGACCTGATGACATGAGGTGGGGGCCTAAGGCTTATAGAAGGGCTGCAATTTCAACCCTAATAATATCATTTGCAGTTTTCAGGAAGCTGATTTAAAGGACACTCCTAACTGACGGACAATGCATCCTTTCAGTAGTTGCATTAACACCTATGTCAACACCTTGGACATCACCTGTTTCAGCAATTCCACAACCACCCACAGGTTTGGTGTTTTCCTAGAAGGACTCATGGATCTCAATGCATGCTTGTACTCATGGCTAGGATTTATTACAACAACAAAGCAAGACTACCCAGCCAGTTCAATAAGGGAAAGGACACAGCAGGCTATACAGAGCTCACTCTCCTCCAACAGTGAAATACAACAACATGTGTATCATTGTTTCTGCCCAGGGAAGTCTGTGCAAGACTCAAAACCCAAGGTTTTATTAGAGACTGCTCACATAAGCACTCTCTGCCCAGCCACAAGTTCTAGATTTATAGACTCTCAAATTGAAAACAGGTGTTCACAGCCCAGGTGTGTGGGCTCACACCTGTAATCCTAGCACTCTGGGAGACCAAGGTGGGTGGATTGCTTGAGCTCAAGAGTTCAAGACCAGCCTGACCAAGAGTGAGATCCCATGTCTACTAAAAATAGAAAACTTAGATAGGTGTCATGGCAGGTACCTGTAGTCCCAACTATTCAGGAGGCTGAGGCAAGAGGATTGCTTGAGCTCAAGAGTTTGCAGTTACTGTGAGCTGTAACTCCATAGCACTGTACCCAGGACAAGGGAGTGAGACTCTGTCTCAAGGAAGGGCAAGGAAGGGAAGGGAAGAGCTCACCACAGATCACATTGTCACAGCCTTATCAGCACTGTGAACATCCCAAGGCCGACCTCCCAGATGCCACCTCTGCAGCTTGCTGGTAGTGTTGCTTGACCTTTTGGATTCAGTTTTCACACTTAATAATTGGGTAATATAATAAGAAATACAGTTGTAATCCTCACAGAGCACTTAGCAAAATGCCTGGCACATAGCCTTCTATGCAAACGATATGATTACAGAGTTAAACAGAATCATATTAAATAGCATTTGTGATAAATTAATGTTGCAGGACACTTAACAAGCATTTTAAAGATACTGAGAAGCAATATGCAAGCTCCTTAGTAATAAAAATAGGTATTATGTTGATTTATACAACTCTATGTCTTAATTTTAGTGGGATTTTTTTGGAGGGGAAACTTTATTGAATAAAGGCTCTATAAATGTAGCCCCACTGTTTGCAGGATATAAACATTATGAAAAAGTGTTGGGTAAAAAATATAGGCTTGTGACTAAAATGATCCCCAAACTTTCAAGAGATTTCACTGGAGTTGTGGTTTGAAGGTTTTGCTTTTCTTAATACGGGTAAAGAGAAAGCAGCAGAATAAGAATGACTTGAGAATGATCACACGGCCAGACTGCACTCCTGTACTTCTTGGTGTGATAACTGAGAAACATGCCATTGCTTTTACTTAATGTGCCAGGTACTAGGCTTTACACCTTTATTAACCTTCACAACCACCGTGTGCATAAAGTATCATCAACTGGATAGATGAGAAAACTGTGTCCCAGGAAACCTAGGCAGCATGCCCAAAGCATTCCCAGTAAGTGCAGGTCTAAGAATTTCAAACCCAGGAATATCCAACTCAGATCTGGCCAGGGCAATTTACCATGTTGCCATACTGCTTCTCCAGGCCTATAAGAGCTTTGCATGTGCGAGTCCACCCATGCTAATCATTATTTTATGATTTGCCTTTACCTGACCCTAAGCATTCAAAAATCAGATTCATATTAATGCAGGATTAAAGAGTCATTTAAAGGTCGTTTAATTAAAATTCTGCTTTGGTGATTGCACCAATGTACACAATTATGATTCAATAAAATTATTAAAAAAAATTCTGCTTTGGAGGCTTCCCTCAAAATAACTTCATAGAAATTTTTTTAGTACCTTTGCCACAGTTAGTTTTATATAAAGCTTTTTTAGAGGTAATCTATTAGGAAATAAAAATTTTCAACAAACAAAAGGAGTAAAATATAATGCATTTCAAAGCCCAAAGAGACCATTTTATCCAGACGTCCTTTCTCCGCAAGTATATTCTTTGCATTTGTTCTCTCCAGAAAATTTGCCTTGATGCCATATTCAAGGGCCATAAAACTCTCTATCTGGGGGGGAGGAGAGGCAAGGGAGGGAGAAGAATACAGGAAATTCAAGGTAGTGTATTTGAAAACCTCAGGGAACCTTGCATTCCACCACTGTGATTTCTTGGTTTTAAAAGAGAAAAAATGCACAGGACCTAAAATCTTCTGAGATAAGTGCTTCTATTTCAAGGTCACCTATGTGTAGAAAAACATCACCCTGTTTCAAATAATCAAAAGGAAAAAAAATCAGCATATGGGTATGCAATAGCAGTACCTAGAGAATTTGCCTTCCAAAAATTAAAATAGGAATATAAAACATGCAGAGAAGTCATAGCCTCATAGAACTGCAGCAGTAGAACTGATCTGCAACCTCAAGAAGCTGAAATAATTTCTGTCTTCAGGGAAGTAATGACATCTTTCTAGAGTTCTGCACTACCCATGAGAAGCCATGGAGCCAAACCATGGAAAATGTTCCAGAAGTTACTAGTTTTGAATAAAGTATCCTGGGAGGATCCAGAGAGAATCTGGAACAATGCATTTAGGTAATTATGTGCTGTCAATGTTATACCACAGAAAAATTCTGGGAGAAAAAGCCTCTAATAGGGTCTTTCACCCCCTTACTGTGTTTCTCACTTTTAATTTCTTTTTACACTATCAAAAATGAATAGTTCTAACTAGTGTGAGACTCAGTCCTCAAACAAAAATTCCAACAAGTTTGGATCAAGAAGAAGAAAAATAGATGAACCAACAGAGATATAGACATAAATATAGCTACTAGGTTCTTCATTACAACTGAAGGTAAGGGACACTCTGCCTGTAATATTTACTTCTCTTCAGAGTAAAAGTATCTTTCATTTTTAACTATGTAGAGCTGCTATAATCTTTCATTTTTTTAACCTACACCCAATAGCAAGAACTGTACCTAACTATGGCATTAGGCAGTCACTGCCAGAGGGGTATAAAAGTTCAAACACACAGGAAAAATAGAGAACCCTTCAGGTAAGAGCCAAAAGAGAGACCATCTCGCAGGCTATAACATCTTCCTTCCACAGTGAATGAATTTTATGATTCTCAGTGAGCACAGTGTCAACTGAAAAATGAGAAGGTTCATAAATTTGGAAAGGAGGGATTTATTTTTCAAAAAGCATTGCAGTCTGGAGGTGGCTACTCTGACAGACTGGAAGGCATAGCCAGAAGCCAGAAACAGAAACTTTGAGGAAATGGTAAAGGAATAGGAATTTATACTGAGCGAGTGGCCAAATATACACATTTAATAATTTATAGGAGATAATATGAATATTTATGAAAGGAGAAACAATATACATGCACAATTAAACTTCACACCCTTCATGAGTCGTATGTACAAAAAAATGGGAGCCTTAGAGGGTTCTCAGAGTGGAGTTTTCAGCCCTCTGATGTCAAAAGGTGAAGCAGAGGACAGGAAAACCCCCACTGCACATCCTCCATAGACTGGCCAAAACCACGCCGTGGTCACTAGTCTCTGATCGGGAAGGAATATTGGTTGTGTCAATACCACAAAAAGTGTGGAGCAACACCAAGCAGTTGGTTGAAATCAGCAATGGAATTTACGTTTTTTTAAAGGGCTGCTACTATTTAACTCTTGGGCAAGAAACAATGTGTAAACAAAATTAGATAACAACAGAGAGACAGAAAATATTAAAAAGTATCTAAAATAAATTTGGAGCTAAAGAATAAAATAATTGACTTGACAAATTCACAAGGGGTTGGACAGGACTTGATCAAGTAGAAAAAATAATCATTGATTCAGGGCAGCTCATTTAAAATTTTCCTATCAGAGAAGCAAAAAAACAAAACAAAAAGGCGAAGAAGAATTAAGAAGCCTGTGGGATTACAGGACCCTAGCAAGCTCACCACCACTAAATGTGTTATGGGATCCTCAAAAGGAAAATAGAGAAAGTAGAAGCTTATTTGAAGAAGTAATGTCCAAAATCTTCCCAAATCAGTGGAAGGAAATGAACATGCAGATTCACAAAGCCCAACAGATCCCATAAAGGATGAACCCAAAGAAGATCACCCTGAGCCATGTTTTAATCAAATTGTCAAAAAGCCAAAAACAAAGAAAATTTTGAAGCAGAAAGAAATATTTGAATTCCAATGTTCATTACAGCTTTATTCACAGTACGCAAGAGGTGGAAGCAACCTAATTGTCTATTGACAGATGATAGCTAAAGAGGTAGACATAAAATGAAATACTATGTGGTCTTTAAAAGGACTACAACACTTCATGTTGTTATGACATGGGTAAACCTTGAGGACATTGTGCTAGGTGAAACAAGCCAGTCATAGAAGAAAAATTACTGATGATTCTACTTATATGAGGTGTCTAAAGTAGTCAAACTCATAGAAGCAGAAAGAAGAATGGTGTTTGCCAGGGCCTGAGGAGAAGAGGGAATAGGGAGTTGCTGTGCAATGGGTATAGTTGCAAGGGTATCCAACCTTTTTCTTCTCTACCACACACTGAAAAAATAAGAGTTGTCTTGGAACACATATGAAATGTACAAACACGAACAAAAGCTGATAAGCAAAAAAAATTAAAAGGTCCATGCATAATTTTCATGATATCTGACACCACATAAAAGCAAAAGAGTCTTTACAGGCTTGGCACCCATTGCACAGTAGTTATGGCCTCAGCCACATGCACCAAAGCTGATGGGTTCAAACTTGGCCTAGGCCTGCTAAACAATGACAATGACAACTGCAACAACAACAACAAAAATAGCCAGGCTTTGTGGCGGTCACCAGTCCTATGAGGTACAGAGTGTATTCTTCCCCATTTTATAGATGGCTTAGGTGAAGTACAAAGAGTTCAATTCACTTGCTCAAAGTCATGGAGTTACTGGGTGACACAGCCAGGATCTTAATCCTTATTTCAATCTAGAGAATGCATCTTAACGCTTTCCTCGTTGCCTGTCTGGACTGCTAAAGAGGAGTGGCAAACAAGTACCCAATTCATCACACATGTGGGCACTGGGCTTTTCCAGTCATGATTCAAGCACCAACATTTGTAAATCAATGTTCTGTGGCCAAGCCTATGCTAAGAACCATGAAGTATACAAAGAGTTTACCTACTATCCCTTAACTCTTCAGAATTACAGTATATACATAGAGTAGAGTTCATAAAGTTAGCTGCACATTTAAATCACCTAGGAAGTAAAAACAATAATGCAGGTCTCACCTCCAGAGAGTCTGATTTAATTATCTAGTCCACAGTTTGGGTAAAGGAATTTTTGCAAACTCCCCAGATGGTGCTAATATGCACCCATTGAGGCAAGCCACTGATGTACAGCAAATACTAACCCAACTGGAAAATTCAATCCAAAGATTTTTCTAAACAATCTAACAAGTGAGGATTCCAGAAGAAACAAGGGTGTTGCATAAGCATAGAGAAGCAAAAGAAAGCAAGGAAGTTTGCAACCATGAAGTGAATGCTTAGTCTCCATATATAAGAGGCTTAAAGAAAAAGAGCAATCAAAACTGAAAAAGAAAGAAAAGGAAGACCCCAGTGTGCTAAGGAAAGAGAAATTCCCTAAACCCTTCCAAATTATTCTTCCAATATAATAGACAGCTGGCCCTGGTTGATGCCAACTTTATCAACTTTTCCATTAAAGTTAAACTGGACTTAGTGCAGTTAGAGATGGACTGTCTGTATGCCAAATGTATTCCTTCTATAATTGACTGAGTAATAGCTAAAACTGAGAAACTGGGGCAGCCATATTGAGTGTCCCTAGGAATTACCAAGGAGCCACTATTACCATGTACATATAAAAGACCCCATGCAAATAGCTGCTTAGTAAGAGAGTAACAGCACAAGTGTTACTTTGTAGCAACAACTATCCAGGACCTTAAGGAATCCAGAAGGTCCCTGGGGTTCTGATCTGGTCAATTTGTAATCATAGATCTATCAAGTAGATGCCAGATGATTGTAAAGCCCTTCAGTTCTAACTCTTAAAAGACAAAATTCCTCTGCTTTCCTTTGACTTTCTCTATTGGTAGTTCATGCTATATTATGAATTATTAATCTGCTCACCTATTTGCTCTATTATAACCTGAGTATGGTTAAATACATTCTTTGATGTTATTTTGGGGGGAAAAAATTAAAAAACTCCAACAGATAAAATAGATTTGAGAGTTGTGTGGCCAGTATAGGATAGAGTTGTTGGAGAAAGCTCCAAGGGAAATTGAAGTTGGCACTTAAAGCTGAGTGAAGTTTGAGTGAGAGGAGAGGGCATAGAACAGAAAAAGGAATGAAGAGTGGAATTAGCTGTATCTAGGTGGAGGCAGAAGTGGGGCAAAGCATATGCCTCCCTTTTGGAGCCCAGGAATTAGGCTGCAGCAAGCATTGCCTGTCCCATCTGGCCCACAGCTGCTTCTGGTAATCAATAGAATTCGTGATGAGTTTTGCTCAGTATCTCAGCCTCACTTCAAGCTCTGAATCTGAGACCCACAAATGAATGGCCTCTGAACTCTGCCAACCACAGAACTCAGTGCCCACCCTTTCTCCATAATATCCACATCATACTTCCTGTTTCTAGAAGAAATTAATAGGTTTGTATTTTAAAAACCAGAACACATTTCTAAGAAGTATGATGCCTAGTATGTAATTACTTATCATTCCCTGTGCCAAGCATCCCTGTTTCCTTGGCAGTGGTGGACCATGAGCTGTAACCCAAAAGTCATTTCTAACCACTTTCTAGACTGTTTTATGAAACAAGCTGATCCCTGGTTTATCAACCATAAACTGTGCATTAAGATTTTATTTTATTCCCTGAAATATATCACCTAGTGAAACGAATCAATGCATGCACTATTTCTAAGAAGTAGGTCATTAAAACCATCACAAATACTTATCAAAAAAAGATTAAACTCATATCCTGCTTTCTAAATAATAAATGCTACTACCCACCACTTCTTGCATTATTAATTGTACATGAACACAAGCATTTTCCTAAAGGAGATACACTATCTCCCATTGAAACTGATTCACAATAAAATGAAACATGAGGGAAAGAACATTGAAAGAGTCCTATTCCTATTTCTGCTACAAACTACTTATATGCACATATCAACTACCTTGAACATGTTACTCTAACTTCTTTGGACCTTTGTTCCCACATCTTTAAAGTGTGAAGGAGAGACTACAAGCATCTATGATCATTGCCAGCTCTTAAATTTATGAATTCATGGATTTAGACTATTAATTCCCTGAAAAGATTTTCTATGGACCAACCTGGAACATAGAATGTATTCAAAACTATAGGAAGTCAAGTAGTGTTATAAAGATAAATATACTTATTCTATTAATTTGAGGCTTGTTTTTCACTAAATCTCCATTTTAACATTAGTTCTGCTAAAATGCAATGAGAATGCCATAATCTTGGTATCTAAATCCAAATATGACCTTCAAATGAGCCACATCTCTGTCCATGCCTTTGGGTAGTTCTCCCCACTTTCTCCCTGTTTAACCAAGAGAATGAAGCTAAAATTATTTCAAGGAATTATTTCAAGTGTCAGCTTACTCCTTGGAACAGTGGCTTTGGGGAAAGTCAGCTATCATGTAAGAAGTCTGACTACCCTGATCTCACCATGCTGTAAGGAAGCTCGAGCTGGCCATGCAGAGAGGGCACATAGAAACACAGACATGCCTGACTATGCCCCCCATCAGTTCCAGTCATCCCAAGTGAGCCCCCATACATGTGAATAAAGAAACCTTCTTGGATATCAGCCCACTTGAGCCTTCAGATGACTGACCTTAGACCCAACAGCTACCTGACTACAACCTCCTGAGAGGACTCAAATGAGAATCGCTCACCTGAGCCTAAGCAACCCAGAGAATGATAAGAGATAACAATAAATGGGTGTTTGGACTGATTTTTCTGTATCAGTCCAAAATATGCATCATTAGAAACAACAGCTCACAACTTACAAATCATACTTCCTTAAAAATAGTCTTAGAAAAACTTTTTCATGTGTAAAAGAAAGACTGTAAAGTGATCTTTATTGTAGCAATTTTTGCAACAGCAATAAACTGGGGGAAATTCCATCAGTAAGAGAATAAGTAAATAATTATCATATATTTTTGAGGGGAATACTATAAACAGAAGTTACAAAGAGTGAGCTAGATCTTATACTTACAAACATGGACAGATAACCAAGTTAGATCATTCTGTAAAAAATATATATATATACAAACTTATATTTATTATGTAGCTATAATATCTATAAAAAAATACATTGTCACGTTCAGAGCATAAAAAAGAAAGAAAGAAAAAAGAGATAGGAGGTATACATGTAGTCATTGTATTGTAATAAATGCTAACATGAAAAATCATCAAAGATGAAGACAGGATTTTCTGGTGGTACAATTTTTTAATAGGTAGGAAAGTGTCAAGAGGAAAGTGATATTTGAGCAAAGGTTGTAAAGGAAATTTGCCATGAGAGACATCTGAGCAAAAAGTGTTCAAGACAGAGCAGATTCCACTCTTCCTGTAACCTTAACTAGAAGCTGAACTGATTTAGTAAGTTTAATTAAATAAAATCTCCTCTAGAGAGATAGGATCAAGATGGTTGACTAGAAACAGATAGTATGTGCCTTCTCCACGGAGAAGAACCAGAATGGTAGGCAGAGAAGCTCCTAAATGCAGTCAACAGTAAAAGAGAAGTCCCCAGGGCTTCACTCTCCAAGATGAGCTTTTATGACGTTGGTTATAAAGGAATCCCCCAACCCATGCAGGTCTCAGGCCTAAAAAAGGAAGCTGTTCAGAAACTGTACTGAGATGTTATTTCTGCAAAGGAGTTCATCTAGAATCCCACAGGCATCTGAATCTAGAGTGGCCAGAGCAAGGTACCATTCTGATAGCCTAGATGCTGGGGAACTGTGGGCATACCCACAGCCACTACACAGCTCTGAGGAATAGAGGAGCCGGGTGTTTCTATGCACCCCAGGGAAGGTTGCTAGCACCCTGCTGTGGGCTGCTGTTGGGACTGAGACATGAGAGAATAGCACTTTCCAGTTTCCTGTCTATGGTGCCCGCCTGAATAGGGCTTCGCCCTTACTGGTCACAGGTCCAAGGCACCATTTTGAGAGTTTAACACTGGACTTCACCCCATTCTTGAGCTGAGTCTGGGCTGATACAGCTATAGCCCTGCCAAGCTAAGGAGAGACAGGAAAGCCCAGCCCTCCTTCACACACCTAAGACAATGCCCACTGTGACATGAGGAGACAGCACCCCCACAACTTCTTGCCCATGCTGCTTGCCTAAAAGGGACTCTTCCCTCTTTGATTGCAAGCCCACAAGCGACACAATTTTGAAAGCTTAAGACAAGGCCATGCCCCATCCTTGGGCTGAATTCAAGGTAAAATAACTGCAGCACAAACTGATCTGGAAGGGACAAAGGAGACCATGTTCTCCTAAGCACACTTAGGACAATACCACTCAACCCGTTATAGGCATCTGTGGGACTCTAGCCTGCCAAGTCCATTGCAACTATGAGTGATAACAACACAAACCTCTTGGGTCCTAATGGGTAGCTCTACCACTGCTAATGCCAACTCCCATGTCATAGCAGTTGCTCAGGGATCTGGGAATACACCCATATACCACTCTCTCTGCTTTAATTAATATCCTCTAAGCAAGCCACCTGCAGGTCCAAGAATAGGCCCCAGGACACACTAACCCTGCTGCCAGTACATGCTGCTTTGGGGGCTAATATCAGACATACTAGGCCCACTGCTTTACCAGAGGGGCCCCTCACCAGCTCAGCTGCTGTTTAAGTCCCCAGTAAAACTCTACCACAGCCTCAACTTTAACTCGTTACCAAAGATACCAGGAAAATCATAGGTACCATTGATTCTGTGTACTGTCTAAGAAATCATACAATGATGACACTACTACAGGCACCTAAATTCAAAACCAAAGTGTCCTACCAATAGCACATATACATCTTCAGAAAAATTTTCTCCCCTTTAAAAGCAATTTCAAAAACTTGGAACAAGTAACTACTACATCAGATGCACAGATATCAATGGAAGAACATGAAACAGCATGGAAATATGATACCACCAAAGGCCACAATAATTGCTAAGCAACAAATTCCAAGGAAAAATAATTCTTTGAAATGCCAGATTAAAAACTCCAAGAGCTAATTTTTTTTTTTTTTTTGCAGTTTTTGGCCGGGGCTGGGTTTGAACCCGTCACCTCCAAGGTATGGGGCCAGCGCCCTACTCCTTTGAGCCACAGGCACCACACAATTTTTCTTTTTTTTTTGAGACAGAGTCTTACTCTGTCACCCTGAGTAGAGTACCATGGCATCATCATAGCTTACAGCAACCTCAAACTCCTGGGCTCAGCCAATCTTCTTGTCTCTACCTCCTGAGAAGCTACAGTACTGAGCTAATTTTTCTATTTTTAGTAGAGATGGGGTTCTCACTTTTGCTCAGGCTGTTCTCAAACTCCTGAGCTCAAGTGATCCACCCACTTCAGCCTCCCAGTATGAGCCACCACACCTGGCCCAAGTGTTGATTTTTAACAAGATAAATGAGATGGAAGAGAAATCTGAAAATCAACATAAAGAAATCAGAAAATCAATTCAGGAAATAAATTAGAACTTTACCAGGAAGACAGATATCATTTTTTTTAAAAAAACTCAGAAATTCTAGAGCTGAAAAATTCATTGAAGGAAATAAAAAATACATTCAAAATCTACAAAAATAGACTATACGAAGCACAAGGATCTCAAAATTTGCAAGCAGATCTTTTAAAATAATGCAGTCAGACAAAAATAGGGAAAAATAAATAAAAAATAACAAGCAAAGCCCTTGAGATGCCTGTGATGACATAGAGTGACTGAACTTATGAAGTATTGGTATTTCAAAGGGGAAAGAGAAATCAAAAACCTTAGAAAATCTATTTAAGGAAAAATTGATGAAATATTCTCAGAAACACCAAGACAGCTAAACATGCAGATATAGGAGGCCCAATGATTCCCAGGCAAATACACTGCAAGAAGGACTTCACCTCAGCATGTTATAATCAGAATGACTAAAGCCAAAGTAAAAAAATTGTTAAATTAGTAAGAGAAAACTGTCCAGTCATCTATAAAGAAAACCCCATCAGACCAACAGAAGACCTCTCAGCAGAAACATTATAGGCCAGAACAGAGTAAGATAGTATTTTTCAAGTGCTGTAAGTAAAATACTACCACCCAAGAGTATTATATTCTGCCAGAATAAGCTTCATAAATGAAGAAAAATAAGACTTTCCCAGACAAGCAAATGCTGAGATAATTCACCACAAAACCAGCTCTACAGGAAATACTGAAAGCTGTTTTAAACATGGAAATAAAAGGTCAATATTCACCATCATGAAAACAGACAAAAACATAAAACTCACAGGTTGTATAAAATAACCACATGAAAGAGGAAGAAAAAGAAATTAAATGGCAACATGACAGACATTCAGCAAACCACAAAGACAAAAAAAAAACAGAGAAAAAGAAACAAAGAAATTATAGAACAACTAGAAATAAACTAACAATATAACAAGAACAAAGTCTCACATATCAATATTAACCTTTAACATAAATTAATTAAATACTCCATTTAAAAGATATATAACAGATTGGCAGAACAGACATTTGAGAAAAAAAGATGTGATCTAAACATATACTGCTTACAAGATATATGATTGCCATATCATAAAGACACATATAGACTAAAATTAAAGGGGTGTAAAAAGATATTCCATGCAAACAGAAACCAAAAGCAAGTAGGTCTACCTATAGTTATATCAGGTAAAACTTTAAATCAAAAACAACAACAAAAAAGGTCATTATATAATGTTATATAATGAAATATAATAAATAACTTATTCATCAAGAGAATATAGCAATCCTAAATTTATATTCCCCTATGTAGAGCACTCAGATTCACAAAACAGCCATTAATGGAGCTAAAGAAATTGGCAGCAACACAATAATAGTGGGAAACTTCAATACCCAATACACAGTACTAGACAGATAATCAAGATAAAAAATAAATAAAGAAACATTAAACTTAAATTGGACTTTAGGCCAAATAGACTTAACAGACATTTACAAAAAATTTCACTCAACAACTACAGAATATACATTGTTTTCATTGACACACCACATAGGACATTCTCCAAGAGAGATCACTTCTAAGCAACATGTCTTGACAATTTTCTTTAAATGGTGATCATGTCAAATGTCTTCTCAGACCTCAATAGGATAAAGCTAGAAATCAGTATAAAGGGGAACTTCTATGGAAACATGGAAATTAAATGACATACTCCTGAATAATCACTGGGTCAAAAAAGAAACAAAGGTGAAAATTAAAAACTTGTGTAATGAATGAAAAAGAAAATACATAATACCAAAACCAGTGGAATAAAGTAGAAGCACTAAGAGGGATATTTGTGGCATTAAATAACTATATCAAAATGGTAGAAAGGTCTTAAATTAATAACCTAACAATGCACCACAAGGAACTAGGAAAACAAGGACAAACCAAACCCAGAGCTAGCAGAATAACCAAAAGAAAGAGACAGAGAGAAGTGTGGAACTAAATGAAATAGAGACAAAAAAAAAAAAAATACAAAGAATCAACAAAATGAAAAGTTGGTTTTTTGAAAGAATAAATAAAATTGATTAACTTCTAGCTAGGCTAACCAAGAAAAGAAGAGGAAAAATCCAAATAAAGTCAATCAGAGATGAAAAAGAGAACATTATGACTGATACCACAGAAATACAAAAGATCATCAGAGACTCATGAAGAATTACATGCATACACTAGAAAACCTAGAGAAAATGGATGAATTCCTAAAAATATGCAACCTCCTAAGATTGAACCAGGAGGAAATAGAACTCCTGAATAAACCAATAATGAGTAGTGAGATTGAAGTAATAACAAAAAGAGTCCCAATAAAAAGAGCTAAGGACCAGATGAATTCACAGCCAAATTCTAGCAGACATACAAAGAGGAACTGGTGCAAATCCTACAAAAACTGCCCAAACATAGGGACTCCTCCTTAGCTCACTCTCCAGAGCAATGTCTCTGTGCAACTCCCTACATTACTCAGGAAGCCCACAAGGGTCAAGGGGTTCTCACAGCTCAAAGGTAAAAGTCCACAGTGGAAACATGGAGCCCTGGAGGTCATGCACTGTTTCCTATATCTGGTAGCTTCTCTCACTTCCCAGGCAATCCTGGTGAAACAGGCTTCCTTCCTTTCCTCTCCTATCGCTTCCTCTTCCTGTCACTTCTCTATCATATCCCAGTGCTATTGCTTTTTTCAGAATTTGACTACCTACTTGCTATTTTGATACCTCTCCATGGAAGAAGTGTATACTAACTGGATCTAGTCACCTACCTTTGGCCTCCTGCTCATATGATTTTAATAGAAATGTTAAAATCAAACACTTCTCAATCATACTAGTATCATATTTGGGCCGAAAATAGAAATAAAATTTTAATAAAACAGTATCATATAAGACATCAAATTAATATTACTAAATATCTCAGTTTATTGGATTTTTATGCATTTGATATTGAAATTTACTTTGAATTTTATAGTTCCATAAGAACTATAAGCATTCATTCATTCCCAGTGAGTAATGGATATAGTTAATATATGCCAAGTACTAATCTAGGAGTTGGGATATATCAATTAACAAAATAGAAGAGTTCATTCCTATTTATTCATATTTAAATGCTATTTTAATAAAAATTATGGTCCAATACTGGATATTTATAGTTTTTCTTTTACAGAAAGCATATACATTACCCTAATATGAAAAATATATATTAAACCCTTTTTCAGAAGAAGGTCCATAGCCTATTCATTACTGAGAGGGCTAAAGAGTGATAAAACATAAAAATCTTAGTCAACAGTAATGGCTAAGGAGAATTGAGACAGGCTTTTGTTATTATTTTCCTTTAATGTGTGTATGTTTGTAGATCAATGTCCATTTATACTGCTATAACAACATGTCACACACTAGGTAATTTATAAAAAAAAGAAATTTATTTTTTACAGTTCCAGAGACTGGGAAGTTCAAGATCAATGTACCAGCATTTGGTGAGGGCTGCTCTCTGCTTCCAAGATAACACTTTGAAAATCGCCTTCTCTTGGGCAGCACCTGTGGCTCATCGACTAGGGCGCCGGTCCCATATACCGAAGGTGGTGGGTTCAAACCCGGCCTTAATTGCAAAACAGTAAAATAACCGGGCATTGTGGCCGGCGCCTGTAGTCCCAGCTACTCAGGAGGCTGAGGCAAGAGACTCACCTAAGCCCAGGAGTTGGTGGCTGCTGTGAGCTGTGTGACCCCAAGGCACTCTACGGAGGGCGATAAAGTGAGACTCTGTCTCTACAAAAAAAAAGAAAATCGCCTCCTCCAAAGGGGAGAAGGAATGCTCATCTTCACATCACAGAAGGAAGAAAGCCAAAAAGGGCCAAATTCCTTTTATCATGACTTCTATAATTGCCTTAGTTTATTTATGAGGGGAGCCCTGTGACCCAAACACCCCTCCACAGGCCCCACCTCCCCACATGGCTGCATTGGAGATGTAAGTTACCAACACATGAGTTTTATGGGACACACAAAGGCCCTAGCAATTATCAAAAATACATCACACTCCACATTTATGATTTCTGAAAAAATTTGAATGGTAATTAAGCCCTGAGACCTATAGAAATGTTTCTCCTTTTCAAAGATAAGGTTTTAACCAAGTAATTTAAAGTAGGGAGGTGTATATTTAGGATTCTCCAGAGAAACAGAACTAACTAGATAGATAGATATAAATACATACACATAGACATGAAAGATTTTAAGAAATTGACTCACATGATTTTGGAGGCTTAGAAAGTCCACAATCAGCAGGGCAAGCTGGCAGGCTAGAAACCCAAGTAAGAGTTGCAATTTGAGTCCAAAAGCAGTTAGTTTGCTGATAGAATTCTTTCTTGCTTAGTCTTTTTGATAAAGGCCTTCAACTAATTGGATGAGATATAACCACATTATGAAGAATAATCTGCCTTACTCAAAGTCCACTGATTTAAATATTAGTTTTATTCAAAAAATATTTTCACAGAAACAGCCAGAATAATTTTTGACCAAATGTCTGGGCACCATGACTCAGCCAAATTGACATATGCAATTAACCATCATAGTAAACTCATCATTTATTGCATAATTGATAATTTTCAAAATGCATATAGAAATATTTAGAATGTTATGATTACTTTTTTTGAGATAAGAAATCACTTCTGGTGAATAATTATAAATTTAACTCAACTCTGGCAAATAACCATGAATTGGATTCCACTGTACCTAATTTATTTAAGATTTTCCTCTTGCCTATTAAATTAATGTGAGCTGCAACAAAAATAAAAAGCAAATCAGACGGTAATGTATACTCAGAAGGAAAAATGAAAGTATTGGATTTGAGAAGAAATATTTTTTAAAAGTCAACTGTTGTACTACCCATGTTGCCATTTTAAGCTTTCACTGAAAATAAGGGAATGATGGTAATTTAAACACAGAGAGAGACATAACACAGGGAGACCTAAAGAATAAGGGAGCCAGATATTCTGCCAACATGTCAAAGGAAGGAATTGCTGGGGAGGATCAGAAAACTGTAGAACAGAAGTGACGTCTAACTGGGAGTGATGCAAAGACTATAGAGGTTCTCAGTATAAAGAAGCGGCTAGAAAGAGAGGCATCCTGTAGATTGCCTTGAGAGCATTTGGCCTCTGAAGCAATAAATGTGCTGAGGTCTAGGGCTGAGGAGACAATAAGGATAGAGTCAGAGGGCATTCCATGCACATAAATCAGTGATGGTGCACTTTCTGATGCCCCGCTCCTTTAGGGCCCCAGGCCTCAACTAGAGCAACGTGCCGTTTCCACTGAAAGCCAACTTGGCAAACACCATGTCACCCTGCACCTTCATTTCAAAATACCCAGCTGTGAAGAATTATCACTGGAGCTTACATTAAATAGTCCAGCCATGACAAAGATAAACTTTCAGGTATTTTTTTTTCTTATACAATAGAAATGTATTTAATTTTCCTTTAAAATAAGACAGCTATGATCAGTATAGTAGGCACTGGTTGGGGCATCGCTCAGGTCTTCTGGGACCCCTTCTACCATCTCTACACACCTTTCCTCAGGCTTTAGTGGGCTTTTTTCCTCCAAGTCCTGTACATGGGACTGTCTTGCACTGGTTGTTTGTGAAATCTAGCACAGTGTGGATGCAAGAGTAGAGAGTTAGAACTATCTGGAAGTTTGCACAACTGTACTCCCCTCCCTCCACCTATGACTGCAGGGGAGTACAGAAACCTATGACTGCAGGGGAGTATAGAAACCCACATCCTCCGCTCAGGTCAAGATAACTCTGAGATGTGTCTTCCCCTCAGCAATTCCCTTGTAGAAACCAACCACATCCTCCCCAGGTCTACACCCAAGACTTAGCCTCTTGCTTGGCTTCTACTTTGCTCTCTCCTGCCTCTCTCATGCTCTTAACAGTTTCACCTGGAAATACTTTCCCATAAATCACTTGCACAGATATTCCTTGTCTCAAACAACCAGTGAAAGATGGTTCTACAGTTCATGTTGTTTAGGGCTTTAGGGTTCTGTCCAAACAATCATGCAAAACAAGATAACACAAACAAATCCAAGACATTGTTATAATGAGCCCTTGATTCTATAACCAAAGCCAAACAGTGAATTGGGGCATCTCAATTCCACACAGCCACCAGTGATGTCATATGTGATGTCACTAGCAGTCTGAGAATTTTAAGATGGAAAGTGATAATGATGAATTATAAGATGGAAAGTGATAATGATGAATTTTAAGATGGAAAGTAATAATGATGTTTCAGGGAGACTTGGACTTTGGAGCCAAACAGACTTGGATGCAATATTGACACAACAAATTCCTAGTCACATACCCATCACAAGCCTTAGATTCTTATTCTATAAAATGATTATATTCTAAATGTATAAAATGGCAATACTGATCTCAAAGAGTTTTTAGTATTAAATAATTAAATGTTTAAAGCACTTGATACAGAGTAAACACAAACTATTATTCCATTTTGCTTTCTAAAAGGATTTTGCCCCAAGGAAAAAAGAGCTGATTGAAGCATGTTTTTTCTTACCATGAAAGGCCCTAAGGTAGAGCCCTAATTAATTCTCTCATTAGCCACCATTTTACATTTGGAAGAGAGGTGCATGGCAATTATTTTTTTTCTACAAGTAACCTTGCAGGTTCTCTTCACTTACTGAGGCTCATTCCACTCACTCATTAATACATGTTTATTGAGTGGTTATATGCCAGGCACTGAGATATAGAGAGACAGACTACTAATTCAATGCCAATAAACAAGTAAACAAATAAGCAATTAAAATAATTAGATATGGTGATAAATAATAGCATGGAGGAAATAAACAGGATAATGGGATGAATGAAGTAACTGCACAAGGGAGGGGAGTAAAATTAGACAGTCAGGAAATACCTCTCTGAGGGAGAGATATTTGAGCTGAGTCCTGGGAGAAAGACAGGAGCCAGTTTGAAGAAGATCCAGGAAATAGCCTTCCAGGCAGAGGGAATGCCCAGTTCTATGGTGGAAGAAAGAGACCTTGGCTTCCGTCTAACTAAAGCTATCTGAATTCAGAAGATCATAGTAGAAGATGAAAACAGAGGCATAGTCAGGAATAAGATCACTTCCTCGTGGGTGTTTTGAATGGTCTGACTCAAAGGGGTACAGACACAGGAAGCTTTTCTGTTTCTTGCTGATCTTTACTGCTAAATGAATTATATCAAATCACTCTTGCCTTCCCCTTAATGATGTTTCAGACAGAACTTAATGCTTCACAGTCAGTTTCAGTCAAGTTCTACTGCTCCATCACTACCCTTCCCCTCCACAGTTTGGAGCCTTGGAAAAGATAAGAGGAACAGGGAGGAATGTCTCTGACTTGCCTGATCTCCATCTCCTCAATGCTGACACTCTCTCTCTGTCATGGACATTGAAGGGTTTGGACCCTCACACAGGGAATATGTGCAGATTCTTCAGGAAACCCTGCAGGGAACACCCAGTTCCTTGATGTAGACAATCTACTCATTGAGACCTCATCCAACCTGCCCTGACCTTCCATCCCTCCATGATAACATTCTAGGACTTCTCACTTCCAGGAACATGACTAAAGCCTGCTTCCCTTTCAGAGTGCCCACCTGCTCCCCATGGCAGAATCATCATCCTTTACCTACCAAATACTGCAAGTGTGACTTTCTTACTGTTCAACTCTCTTCCTCCTACTCTCATACTTTCCACATCCTGTTTTCAAAAAGGCATATGGAGGGATTAATAATTCCACTGCATAAGCAAACATCCAACTCACAATTCAAACACCACTCAGACCTTCTTCAGACACTTCTAGTCTCTGTGAGTGGCTCTCTTGGAGTACAGTCGCTTCACTTGGCTTACACCAAAATGTCCTCCTCTCTTCCCCCAAAAGAAAAGAAAGGAGAATATCTAGCACTCTCTCATAGGTTGAAACTCAGTTGGCCCAAAGATCCTTTTATTTCCTCCAATCTAGACTTAGGTAGACCGACAAAGGACAACTAAAGAGATATGCCAGGTGTACTAATGAAACCGATGCTGTCTCTTCTTAACCAAGTCTTATGGTCTATGCCTGATGCAAGTAGAACTACTTAGCAGTGCTTTCACTTTGAATACAGTCTTGTATTGAATGCAATACAAAGCCTTTTGCTTTGAATATAATCTTATATCCATTATTAATAAATGCTTTGAGATTATCTGCAGAACTTGTCATTGAAACTCAGATATAGTAAGGCACAAATGTACTCATTTATTCATCAGAACATATTTATTTATTCCTTGTTGTAATTTTTATTTACTAAAATTTGAAGACATTTCTATCTCCTCCTCCAATTTATCTCTTAATTACTCAGTGCCAATCACTAATGAATAATTGTGATCTCTAATATATCCTCTACCAAGAGATGGTCATACTTTTTCCAAGGCCTACCCCAAATCATTCTCAAATGTGTGTTTTCATTTCCCCCACCAGTTTCATTAGATATAAACACTTCTAATAAGTGCAGACACCTGGGAAGCAACATAATGGATTCTTTTTCTAATTGAGCTTCTTATTTTTGTTTATAATGAAGGAGAAAATTATGTAAGCTGGATGCCTTAGTTTTATACTGTGTAAGGAAAGAAAACAGTAGAGTTGAAAAGCCTTTCTTAATTAACCACAGCTAATGTGTACAAGGTGACAATAAGAAAAATTAAATGAAAGAGAGGGAAAAAAGTATTGTCAATTATTTTTAGATCTTAAAAGCAAAAGAGAGAGAAGTCACTAACCACAGTAAACCTCTATTTCTGACAGCCAGTGATGATAAATGATTAAACAAAATCATGATTCCATCATTCCATAGTTAATGTACTATGTGTCATGTACTCAATACATAGAGCAATCCAGTTCTGAGAAATATGAGGCTTCAATTGAGTTCAAAAGGAAATAAAATTCAGAAATGGTTTGCATGGCATTATCATTATTGCCCACAAGAAATTGGCATCCAAGTATTCATTCCGATCGCCTATTTAAGCCCAAATCTAGATAGAAAGCACAGTAGACTGAGGTAGACAACAAATTTGGGCATTCTTCCCCTTCCTTTAAGACTGAAGGTGCAATAGATCAAGTACATAAATGAAACACCCCTGTTCTCAAGGGCTGACTCACACACATGTAGCCTCTGATTCAATTAAAAGTAAGTGGTGATTGAAGTCCTTTGAAAACACTAAGCTGCAGTCACACAAGCTAAAATTACTTTACAACATGTAGGTATATGAGATAGGTCTTCCCACCAGGAGGGAAAAGAAATGATTGAAATCCTCGGAAATAATTTTCTATGAAAAACAAATATCTAAAACAAAAACATATAAAGCTGTTAAAATCTGGGTTCTCTTATTGGTTTTAATGTTTCTTAGCCAAAAAAATCAAAAAAATTTATATCTATATGTATTTGTATGTGTATGTGTGTATGTGTAGACACAGAGAGAAAGACATATACAGATAGATATAGATATATAGACAGATATAGATATATAATGGCCAGGTGTGGTGGCTCATGCCATTAATCCTAGCACTCTGGGAGGCCAAGGTGGGTGGATTGCCTGAGCTTACAGGTTCGAGACCAGCCTGAGCAAGAGGAAGACCCCATCTCTAAAAATAGCCAGGCATCATGACAGGTGCCTGCAGTCCCAGCTGAAGCAAGAGGATCCCAGATTTTAAGGTTGCTGTGAGCTATAACACCACAGCACTCTACTGAGGGTAACAAAGTGAGACTCTGTCTCCAAATATATATATAGAGATATATAGTTTGGTAGATATACAGTTATCCCACAATATTCATGAGACATTGTTCCAAGATCTCCCAAAGATGCTAAGATTTAAGGGTGCTCATGTCCCTTTTATAAAATGGTATAATATTTACATTATTTACCTATTATTTGCATATTACCTTACATATACACTCCCATATACTTGAACTCATCTCTAACACTATATAAGTAATTGTTATGGTCTATTTTCATTTGTATTTTTTAATTGCTGTATTGCTATTTTCTCTTTTTTTAAGTTATTTTTGTGTATTTTTTGATATACAGTTGATTGAGCCCACAGATAATGCAAAACCTGCAGATACAGAGGCCAGACACACACACACAGGATGGCCATTTAAATTTAAATTGCACACAAACGTTATGGCCACTCTGTATACACGCACACACATATATACACACACATACAGAGAAAGACATAGAATGAATATGAATAGAAGGGAAAGACAAAATTGCAAACATTAGCCAAACTGTTTTGCAGCCTCTTTGAACACTAAATTTGGAAAATACAAAATGTTTGTGAACCTATACGTTTCTGTTATTGCAGTAATATCAGGAATACATCATCAATAACCTAGGAATCATTGTTTTGGTCTTAACCAGGAATGCACAGGACATTTTCTTTAAAGAACCCAGTTTTTCCTGGGTTGTATAAGGAAAATGGCATGAGTTTCATTTTGCCAACATTTGGTTGCCTAAAACTGTTATTCTCTCTTCTTCCTGGCCATTGCATAAGTAGTTCTCTCTGACTGAAATATTTTTCCTTCCATTTGGCCTAACTCCTACTCATCCCTATATGGCATTTTTAAAAATCACTGTTTCTATAACACGTTCATGGACTGTCTGCATGCTTGCTAGGTACCTATTGTCCTTCAGTTCCAAATCCACTTTTCTATATTCCTTTATGAAATGCCTCAATGAGCTAGGATTTGGCATATTACATTTTCTAAACTGATTTTCCAGGCAGCTCAAGTCAGTCAACAGGAAGCAATAAAGGGAGATTAGAATGTAGAACACAGAGGGTTTTACTTTCTTTTCTTTTCCCATTGTTTCTGTCTGCTACCAGTTGGTTGATCACAGAGCACAACTGTCAACAGTAGTTTCTGTTCACCAGTAACTTTCAACACTCAAAGAATCAACTTCATTATAATCTCTCAGAACTATCAGCAGCATCCAGATGTGGCAAAGATCTGAGATTCAAGTCTGCAGTTTCCCTCGTCCAAAATTCTAGGTGATAATAACCTTTTGTTCCCTCAGCCTCAGGTAGGGCAGCTGCTTCCTGCAAATGTTTTATTGGGTGTCTTCCAAGTTATGAATTTGATTTGTCAACCCTCTGATACTTACATATTCAATTCTCAGTGATAAACTCATGATGCAAAAATTTCTAGTGTAATTTCTTTTTCCTGACTGAACTTAACAGATATAACAATTAGAACTATGCAGATGATCATGAAATAGATTCTCAAAGATAAAATCTTAGGACTGATTTTGTTATACCATTAGCCCTAACTGTTATACCATTAGCCCTAGAATTTTGGACGAGGGGAACTGCAGACTTGAGTCTCAGATCTTTGTGTTAAACTCCCTATCAACTAAAAATGGGATACTGCTATCTCTGTCAAGTAGTAGCATCATATCTAACTTGTCAGCAGTAATACAGTGAAATAACGTATGAAAAAACAGTGGGCTCCTGTACTTGACCTTTATGGTAGCAGTGATGACTATAAAAATTTACAATAAAATTTTATTTACATTTATTTATTTATGCCCCCCTGGAAAACTTACAAAATGAAATCAACAAGCTCAGGATTTTGTAATTCTCAGTTCAAGAAAATAAGAACTTCTATGACAGCCCTGAGAGAATCTTTTATTTCTAAAAGGTGACAGACATTGCTTAATCTAAGAAACAAAATTTAATTATGCAGGTTGAAGAATTACAGCAGAAGTTCGATTTAGAGGAGGGGTCAAGATGATGGACTAGAAGTAGCTCACTCATACCACTCTCAAGGAAAGGACAGAAAGTTACAGATATATGCCCAACCTACCAATGAACTTTCTTGGGAGGAGCACTGTGAATCATCAGAGAGACAATGGGAAACATAGAGTGAAGAAGATAGGGATGGAGAAATCCATTCATCAAAGTCAGAAGGTTCCTGAAAAAGATGCCTACATGAGGGGAAGGGATAAAGGAGAGCTCCCCAGAGCCCCAGGCTCCCATGTGGACACTGCATCTTGAGCTGTGGGGAAGCCTCCACCACAACTTCAGGTCTCTGGCTATCAGGGAACTGTTTAACTGTTTACAACTTTACATATAGTAAAGTTGTATCAGAGGGCAGGCTCAGCAGCAACCTGCCAGCCTCTGTTCCTGGGTTGCCATGGCTGAAGCCACTTTGAGCTCTTAGGTCCAGAGCTCCCTGTCTTCACAGGGATCGGATACACCGCAAGTGCTCCCATATTACCTGTTTGGGGGCTAAAGAGGGAGCAGGGAGAGCAGATATTCTTGCATCCACATGACTGGGAGCCAAGAACCACCCTCAAACACAAGGGAATTTGAACAGAGTGGATGCCAGCACCACTCAAGAAGTCACACAGTATCAGCCCCAGAGGGATCGTGTGAGGAGAAAGCCTCACCCTTCCAGCAACCCAACCACATGGCTCCACCTGCTGAGCATCAGAATAAGCCTCCTAACCTAACACACTGTCTCACCAAGGTCAACATGCACCATGTGATAGACCACATACCCATCATTGAGAAGATAAGCAATAAGCAAAATCAATATATTTTATTATCCAAAGAGAAAGGATTCAAATAACCTCAATCAGAATGAAAAAAGAGATGCTAAAACTCATAACACAGAAGTACAAAAGATCATCCAAGATTAAAAGGACTAATACAAAAAACTCTACACTCACAAACTAGAAATGGATGAATTTCTGGGAACACACAACACATGCCTGAATCAGGAAAAAATAGAAATACTGAATAAACCAATAACTAGCAGTGGAATTAGGTTAGTAATAAAAAATCTCCCAACCAAAAAAAAATTTAAAAGCCATAGACCAGATGGAGTCACAGCTCAATTCTACCAGACACAGAAAGAACAGCCACCGATCCATAATATTAAAAAGGAGCGATTTCTCCCTAACTCATTCTACAAAGCCCCAGTATCACCTTAATACCAAAACCAAGAAAGGACACCCCCAAAAAAGAAAACTACAGACCAATATTCTTTATGAATATTGATGCAAAATCTTCTACAAGATACTAACAAATCAAATTCAGCAGCAGTACATCAAAAAGAAGGTTCACCTCGATTAAGTGGGTTTCATCCTGAAGATGCAAGGATAATTCACCATACACAAATAAATAAATGTAATTCACCACATAAATATAAACAAAAAAAAAACCTATACAATCCTCTAAACAGATGTAAAAATAAACAATGAACAAAATCCAGCACACAGGGCAGTGCCTGTGGCTCAGTGAGTAAAGCACCAACCCCATATACCCAGGGTGGCAGGTTCAAATCCAGCCTCAGCCAAACTGCAACAACAACAAAAAAATAGCCAGGCATTGTGGCAGGTGCCTATAGTCCCAGCTACTCGGGAGGCTGAGGCAAGAGAATCACCTAAGCCCAAGAGTTGGAGGTTGCTGTGAGCTGTAATGCCACAGCACTCTACTGAAGGTGACAAAGTGAGACTCTGTCTCTTAAAAAAAGAAAAATCCAGCACAGTTTCTTGATGAAAACCCTCAACAAACTAGGCACAGAAGGAACATACCTCAAAATTATAGAAGCCATACACAATATACCCACAGTCAACATCATGCTGATGGGGTAACGTTAAAAGCAATCCCTCTAAGAACTGGAAAAAGACAAGGATGCCCACTATCAACATTTCTATTCAACATAGTGACAGAAGTCCTAGCCAGAGCAATCAGGCAAGAGAAAGAAGTAAAGGGCATCCAAATTGAGAAAGAGGAAGTCAAATTATTCCTGCTTATCAATGATATGTTCCCATCTCTAGAAAACCCTAAAGAATCCATCGAAAGACTCCTAGAATTGATAAACAAAGTCAGCAAAGTCTCAGGCTACAAAATCAATGGACACAAATCAGCAGCATTTCTTTACACTAATAACAGTCAATCTGTGAGTCAAATCAAGGACTCAATATCATCTAAAATAGTTATGAAGAAAATAAAACACTTGGTAATATACTTAACCAGGCAAATTAATGATCTTTGTAAGGAGAACTACAAAACACGGAAGAAAAAAATACTAATGACACATACAGAAAAATATCCCAGGCTCATCAATTGGTAGAATCCATACCACTGAAATGTCCATTTGTCCCAAAACAATTACAGTTTAGTGCATTCCCATCCCAAAATCTTACTTCACAGATATAGAAAAAATAATTCTAAACTTCATTTGGAGCCAAAAAAGAGTGCTAACAGCCAAAGCAGACATAAGCAAAAAGAACAAATATGGAGGCATCACATCACCAGACTTCAAACTATACTACAAATCTGTAGTAACCAAAACAGCATGGTACTGGTATAAAAAGTAGAGATAGAGAGCAACTGAACAGAACAGACAACCTAGAAATAAAATCAGATAGCTACTACCAATTGATCAGTGACAAGGTGAACAAAAGCATACACTAGGGAGAGGATGTTCTGTTCAATAAATAGTGCTAGAAAAATTGGGTAGCCATGTAGAAGATAGAAGAATGAAACAGAACCCATATCTTTCACCATATATAAAAATTAACTCAAGATGGATTAAATTTAAATGTAGGATGGAAAACATAAAAAGCTGTAGAAGAAAATGTAGTAAAAATGCTTCTATACATCACTCTAGGCAAAAAATTTGGAACTAAGACCCCAAAGGCAATAGAGTAGCAGCAAAAAATAAGTAAATGAAACTTAATTAAATTTCAAAAAGTTTCTGCATAGCAAAGGAAACAATAGAGTAAACAGGAAACCTATAGAATGGGAGAAAATATTTGCAAGATATACATCTGACAAAGAAATAATTTCAAAATACTATAAGGAATTCAAACAAAATGGCAAGAAAAAAGTAAATGATCCCATAAAAAATGGGCAAAGACATACACAGAGGTTTTTACAAAAGAATACAGGCAAATGGCAAAAAAGGTTGAAAATCACAGATCATTTGAAAGGCAAGTTAAAATCAAATGAGATACCATCTCACCCCTGTCAGAATGGTTATTATTAAAAAGTAAAAAAATAATAGATGCTGGCATGGATGCAGAAAAAAGGTACATTGACATACTGTTGATGGAACTGCAAATTATTACATCCTCTATAAATAACAGTATGGAGATTCCTCAAAGAGTTGTAAGTAGACCTAAGATTCGATCTAGTGATCCCACTACTGGGGAAAGGAAATCATTTTAAGAAAAAGACACTGGCAGGCAGCTCCCGTAACTCAGTGGGTAGGGCAATGGCCACAAACACACAGGCTGGCAGGTTCAAACCTAGCCTGGGCCAGCTAAAACAATGACAATTGCAACAGAAACAACAACAACAAAAATAGCTGGGCATTGTGGCAGGTGCCTGTAGTCCCAGCTACTTGGGAGGCTAAGGCAAGAGAATTGCTTAGACCTAAGAGTTCGAGGTTGCTGTGAGCTGTGACACCAAAGTACTCTACAGAGGGCAA
>CAUYON010150410.1:0-51618 GCA_963573935.1 Arctocebus calabarensis
TATATAGTGATCAAGGAAATGCCATGAAGGATATCTGTAACAGTATGATCAAAATATTTCTGAATGTATATGAATCGTGCCCTGTGATTGCACCAATGTACATAATTATGATTCAATAAAATTATTAAAAAAAAAAATTTAGTTTAGTGCTTCTGAACATGGGTGTGACCTTCATAACCCCAAAAGAATGGAAATAAGAAGGATGGAAATGGGGAGTTCTAGCTCACAACATCCACTTTCTGGAGATAAGAATGCATTCTTTTGAGGCTTTTTATATTGTATTTGGCTCTTTAGACTCTCAGTGATAAAAAGGCATGTACCAGATTGGTTCTGCCTATTTAACTTCAGTTTCCCAAACACACAAGCTGTCAGTTGATTCTGCCTGATAATTTTATGAAAATGGCTTTTGGTTGGTCATGTAATAAACAAAAACAGAAACAAAAAATCAGTTATTTGATAGAAGAACTTCTCAGGAATGATACTAATCTTCCTACCCTTCATGCATTCTTAAGCCTGAAGCTCTGTAAATGAATCACATGGTGTAACTTTTAGGCCATAATAGACATTGTGTTTTAGTGATCACTGGGCAAGGGATTTCCTCCATTACTCCTTCCATCTCTTTGGTCATGTGCTTATAATGTCTCTAGACTACCTTCCAGCCCTGAATAGCGATGGATTTACATAGATTCTATGTATCTGGGAAGCCCTGGTGACCCCAGACAAGTTACTTATATGAGCCCCATTTTTTCCATCCTTCTCTTCTATCGTTATGATTGTGTGAGGACGCTCACTTGTCTGTAACACTCTGTGAGCCTGTATAAGATGTTTTGTTTCATCCTCATCTTCGGAAGTCCAGACAGTGGCCCCCTGTGTGCAGTAGTGCCTGTCCACTGGAAGATGAACCTGGGCTGAGAAACTGGATTTTTCACTCTACACCTGAAGTACATTTGTCAGGAAGAAATCAATTGGGTTTCTCCAGTTAAACATAAAGTCACATGCAATAAACTGAAATAAATTTGTCATTGCCTTTTTCTCTAAGTAGCCAGCTCTCAAATGTAGTTCCCATTTTTCTCTCATTAAATTTTAAAACGCTTCCTACGTAGTGTTTACTGTACTAAAAAATTAAAAAAGGACAAAAAAAATCAGCATTTCTGCTAATGTTTATTCTCCTGTTTCCCGATAATGGTTTTTATTTTTCTTCATGGAATGAGTTTCATCTGTATGTTTGGCATAAAGTGGGAATACTTGAGCAAAGGAATACTATAAAAACAGCTAATTACCCGGAATTCAACATTCGTAGCTAGTTGGCATGCCAGATTTCCCCTAGTGTGTTAAATGTTAAGATAAACGCCAACAAATGCATGTTATTACTAGTGGGCATGGAGATTTGAAGAATAGATTAGCTTTTGAAAATTAAATACCACAATACAGTTATCTGATGTGAACAGTGTCAAAGAACTCTCTCACTGGCAATCCCAAGTCTTAGGTATTGCAAGAGAATGGAAACTGTTTAACGGAGTCCTCACCAGATGTTCTGCTTTGGTTATGATGGTGACTACAGATCTGCTTTGTATTTCAAAGGACCATGGTCTAGTAAGGAAATATCCTTTTTCTTTCAGGAGTATTGAAGAGAATGGAATGGCTCTTGGAACTGATGGGCTATATCCGAAATGTTGCTTACCAGTCAACCTCTGTTCAGAATGTGGCTCTGGATGAGGTAGGTCCAATCTAGAAAAGTAGTAGGTAGCATCCTTAAAATTCAGAACTTATATTTACTCTCCTAAAAGAGGAATATGTTGCTGTTTGCAGCTTTTCTTTCCCTCCTTCCTCTTATTTTGAGACACTGTTTACAGTTCTCTTATGCAACAAGGAAATGTGTGTTATTACTCTGCTCTTGGAGATGCCCAGGGGTGCCCTGTGACAAATATTTTCGGTGAAACCTATTCTTTGACAAACAGAACACAAAGGACACTATTTGAAGGGATCCCAAAAGGCACTATGTACCTGTATACCTGGGTTTGATTCCATAAAAGATATGGGAGTCTGGGGCTCTGGCCTCCACATAAGGCTCTAAACTCATGGTTTGAAGAGGTCTCTGAAGTGTCTGCACATATTCTGTATGTGTGCTGAGACTTACACGTGTGTGCACAACTGTTGGAGGAGAGTTTTTATCACACCTGCAAAACGACCTATGACCGGAAATAAAAGGGAGGGTGAGTTAAAACAGGAAAAGATTAATAAAATGAAGATAGCCCTTTCCCAATCTCCTTCATTTTCTTGACTTAGCTGGCTGCTGTACGGTTTGTAGCAGTAGAAGTTTTCTTATAAGCACACCACCCTGCTTATGGTCCGAGTATAATCTGCAGAACCTGGGATGTTCTTTGAAATTCTGACCAGTTTTCTGAAGAGTTCTGTGTCTTCTTGAAAATTTAATTCATGAGATGAGAAATTTTAAGAGATTGAGAATTCTTCAACTTTTTTTTGAACTGGCATAATCTATTCTTTTTTTCACAGTAGTCCAACTATGCAGAGGGTGGCTGCTATTACCCCCATTTCTACAAGTGTCTAGATGAGTCTAAAATCTAAATGGATGGAGCCTAGACACATTTTTAAAATGCATAGAGAGAGGTACATTGTTCAAAAAGCAGAATCACACTATGCATATTTTTTAAAGTTAGCTTGGGCCACATAACAATAAATGTCTCTCCACATCTCTCTTAACTTCTTAAAATCTTTGAAAACACCAAGATAGAAATGTTTAGATCTTGGTGTGATTAGGAATTAAATAAAATATGTTTCTCTTGAAATGTTAGAGCAATAATAATGAAACTGTTAGACCTTGTGCCTTCATATAAGGGGACTTCAAACCTTCCAAGTCCCTAAAATATCTCCTCTTTAAGTATGGAAATTACATTGCTATTCAGTCCAGTTCCTCTTCTGGGGTGAGGGTGGGCCAAGGGGAGGGATTGAGTGAAGGGGAAATGACATTGCATCATGACAGGAGTTGTGCATGTGAATGTGTATTACTTTGACTTGTTAAAACATCTGACCCAACATTTCTATTTCCATCGTAGGCTTTGGACTTCTTGTTGCTGACATTTGCAACCACAGTGGTCGCATGGGCAGACCACAGTGCCCCGCTCCTCCTCGGCCTCAGTGCCAGTTGGTTGCCATGGCATCAGGAGAATGGCCCAGCTGGGCCAACATCAAGCTTCCTTGGCAGGAGTCCAATGCACAGGGTCACTCTGCAGGAGGCCCTCACCCTCCTTCCTAGTAGTATGCCTCTGCTGCTTCAAAAAGAGCCATGGAAGGAGCAGACCCAGAAGGTAAGGTTGGCAGCCTTACCACCCTACCAAAACATACAGCCTAGTAGCTGTTGTGCAAAGTGTGTGAAAATACTGTGCTTACTGGCCTTATTAGTGGCTCTGACCTGACCTTTCCCTCACACGGTTGGTTGGAAGTTCTTTTTTGAATCTCATTTAGCCAAAACTGGATTTTTGTGAAGTGGAAAGCTTAAAACTTTTTCTTGCTTATTCTTGAAATCTGAACACTAATCTTTAAAAACATCTCTGAACTGCGAACCCACAGTTTAGCTATGCACAAGTCTACTGTCTCATTTAAAATGCCTTTTATTTTTCTTAAACCTGGTAAGTATTAGTATAGCTGCCCCAAATTTTGTGTTTTATGTTTCATTTTAAAACAAAATAAATTTAAACATGGTATCCACCCCATGTTATTTCTGGACTGGGACACCATGTACACTTTGACTATAGCATTGATTAGTATTTGTTGTGCTTGATTTATTTGCTTACTGGCATATTAAAACAAAATAGAGGGAAAAAATAAACAAAAAAATTTTAATTAAAACAGAGAATTACAACTCGGCACCTGTACCTCAGTGGCTAGGGTGCCAGCCACATACCCTGAGGCAGATGGGTTGGAACCCGGCTCTGGCCTGCTAAACAACAATGAGAACTGCAACAACAACAAAAAAAAATAGCCAGGCATTGTGGCAGACGCCTGTAGTCCCAGCTACTTAGGAGGCTAAGGCAAGAGAATTGCTTAAGCCCAAGAGTTTGAGGTTGCTGTGAGCTGTGACACTACAGCACTTTACAGAGGGCAGCATAGTGAGACTCTGTCTCAATAAATAAATAAATAACAGGGAATTAGGAATATTTACTTTCTATTTTATTCCTTCTTCAACCTAGCTTCTGTGTCCAAAGTTGAAATGCCCAGTATCTGTCACGAATATATGTGTTTTTTTAACAAGATGAGATTTGTAACATTCAGTCATTAATGAAATTACCCTGTATCAAATTCAAAAATAGTTAGTTTGGCTGCATTCTGGGAGGTCAGTCGAACTCAGGAATACTATGAATTTGTACCTCATCTGTAGGATTTATTCACAGTTAACATGCTTGGCTCTACTTAGTAAATTGTTTTCTGTCTTTTCTCTTACATTTCAGTTTTGTTTCATATCCATTTGGGCATAAACTGTTTCGTGTACAGAAACATATTTTGTTTCAGAAATGGGGTTTTATAGCTAATGTGTAAACTATTTACTGCATAGCCTAGGAGATCAGGCCAAAATGTACCAGGAGCCAGGAGGGAGGCAGAATGCAAAGAAGGAGCATAGGGCTCGGAAACCGGGTGTAACTGGGGTCAAATTTTGACTCTTCTATTTACTGGGAGTAAACTTGGGCAAGGTTCTTAACCTCTCCGGACCTCTCATAGCAATGAGAGATAATGTTCCTGGCACACAGGAGACCCTTTGGGCCCATGTCTTCCTCATTCATAAAACCTCTGCCAGGTCTCAGGGTGTTCAGCAGAGGAAGATCATTTGACTGGATGGGAGCTGGATCCAACTTCACCATCTTTTGCACTTGGTCCCTGTCTCATCTCTGTCCCTCCAGCCCAGGAAGGTATTGCCTAACAACAGTTGCACTGATACTCACGTATGCAGGCCCAAGGGACTGACTATTCACTTGCTGATATTAGGATTCTCTTTACTGACACTGTTTTTTGTTTTCCCTGTAGTTCATTGACTGGCTGTTCACCATCATGGAAAGCCCTAAAGGAGCCCTCTCAGCAAAATGGAGGGAGCTTTTAAAAGGTATCACTTCCATGCCTTATGGGGAGTATAAGGAAGAGCTGCTTATTGCCATCTATGGTGTAGAATGTCATTCTAATGCATATGGGTTCAGTAAGGGACCCCAGAAGTATTTTGAATTTTTAATTTTGGGGGATTTGGGGATATGCATATATATCATGGGATATTATAGGGATGGAACACAAGTCTAAGCACAGAATTCGTTTCATATAATATACCTTACACATAGCCTGAATGTAATTTTATACAATGCTTTTAATAATTTTATTTAAACAAAGTTTGTGTTAAGTGCTTATGTGTAGAATTTTCTGCTTGTCAGCATGTCAGCATTCAAAATGTTTTAGATTTCAGAGCATTCCAGATTTTGAATTTTTGGATGAGGTATGCTCAACCTATGTTGGTTTCTGAAGGGGCTGATCATGGTTCAGCTGAAAGAAGTAATTTGGAGCTGTCACCTGCATGGCATTGTGAACCAAAAAGTGGATTAAAGAAGACTTTCAGTACCTTTAAATTTAACTTTTATTTAAATGGTTTTAAAATGTTTTACTATAATAGTAAAATATGATTAAAACTGCAAAAAGTTGTAATCATAAAAGTAAAATCAGAAAAGTAAAAAGCACCAAAGAGAAATCTTGAGTGCCACTGCCCAAGACAATTTTGATATTTTCCATAAGTTTTTGCCCCTTTCTTTGTATCAGTGTTATCATATTTATTAATATGATCATATACAATTAAAATGTATACACAGTTTGAATACTGTCTTTTTAAACATTATTTTTAAAGCCTTTAAACCTGTTCTTACACTGGCTTCACAAGTAGTATTTTCAGTGGCTACATAGCACTTTGCCAAGGGAACTAGACATTTCCCCTACTTTCAGGCATTTATGTGGCTTTTTTGTCTCTTTTAATTCTTTAATGACTTTGTTAAACTATAAAAGTAGGATCCACAAACATGGAACATCATTCTGTGAAAATTATGTAGATTCTTTTACTCATATCCGAGAAGTCCTTTGGTCATTGTTTCTGTGGCCTGACGTGGCTTATCCTGGTCCTCCATATCTTGGGGCTTGGCAGTCTGGAGCTTACCAGTGGATGCTGCTGCTGTCTTGATATGTTGTAAGATGCTGCGCTGTGAAGTCCCACATTCAGAAAGTTGCCTGTTGGCCTACTCTCTGACTTTATCTGGTCAGCCTGGAATCACAGTGTGATTCACATTTTACTTGGATGTGTGGTACAATTTATTGGTTGCAAAGCAAGCAAGAATTCCTTCGTTCTGATTCTTCTCCCTACCCCTGAAGTGAGGAGGGGGCATATGATGGAACGGTGCCTCTATAGGGTTCTGACAATCCACCGAGACTCACTCATTAAGGATGAGGGCTGTGATTTGACATATTTTTATTTTATCCATCCCTAGAGAGTTGCTGCTAGGACTTCCTCTGTTTGCCTAAGGGAGTTTGGACTCATTTTGAGTGGCCATGGGTCCATAAAAACACTGATTGCTGCAAAGGTATACTGTCTTAGGTCACAAAGATAACAACTGATACTGATGAGGAAAACAGCCATTTGAGTCAAGAAAGCACGTGTTCTGTGATTATCTCATCACTGACTTATTAGACACACAAATAATTGTGTAACTCTACATCCCTTCATATTATTATATTTTTAAAATAGAATCTTAATACATTTATAATAATATTCTAAAAATAAGATATATCGCAAGTTACCAAAGGAGAATACACAGAAATTCTATACTTTAAGTTGATCCCTGAGGGACCTATGACAGATCAGAAAAAGTGTAGACTTCTGGATACAAATTCAAATACTGTTTAGTGCAGTCATACTTGCTCCATTGAGCACATAAAGCTACCTTCATTATAGGGTTGGGCCTTTTGTTTTTAGCTTTAATTAAACACTTAATGAAAATATGGTATTCCTGTAGAAAAGAAAACAAATCTTAAGTAGAGTTTTACAAAGGGAACACACCCACAGAATTAGCACACACATCGAGAAAAAGAACATCATTAGCATCTCAGAAGTCAGTTCTCATTATAACTGCAAAATTTCTACCTAACTGATTGCGTGGTAACTTTTTACACAAACTTTCCTCCCAGCCTTTATAAATGATTTTCTGCCATTACAATTCGGCCAAGGGCTTAATGGAATCCTTAGTCTTGAAGATTAGCCAAGTGAGAAAAAGCCAAGTTCTATTCTGACACCTTTTTGATCAAAATGACCTTTTCAAATACAGCTCCACCATATGCAACAGTGCACTTTCTTTTTTGTCCCCTCAGCCACCCTGCTGTCCTTGAGAGTTCTCCCAGAGTTTAAGAAGAAAGCTATATGGACCAGAGCGTATGGTTGGTGAAAAGTTTTACAGTAACCAGCAGAGTTCTCATCTAGATGAGGAAAACCATGGAAATGGAAGAAGTTTTTCAGAATTCACTTATGAGATTGCTGAGACCTGGTACAGAGGCTAAGGGTCATGAAAAAGTGCCTACATCACTGACAGCTTGACTTATCATGCATGCCAGGAGAGGGGCTCATTGCTTTAAATCTCAGGCTGTTGGAGACTGAAATAGGAACTTGAATTTGTTATTTGACTAGAATTCAACATGAATATTTTCTTTCTGAAAGTTTGACTATAGCATCCTTTCTCCACTAAATTCTAGTAAATAATCCTGTGAATTTTGTGCATGTGACTTTTATTTGTTTTAGGGGCTGAGGGAAGGTGCCAGCACCACCAACTATAGTGGTGACAGTGGAATTATTATTGGTTTTCCATGAAGACTCTAAGAGGATATTTGTTGTCTCAATGAATGAGACAAGTTCTCTCATTGATACAACACTCTCTTGTAACTATTATACACATTTAAATAATAACCATGACTCTGAATATGCTAAATCTAAATCATTAATAGCACCTAATTTTTTTGTGTGTGTGTGCTTTTGCTTTCTTGGATGTAGTGAAAACTATAATTCAAAATAGCTTCAGCACACACAAGAAATTTAAGAATATATCTAATCAGACACAGTTGTGTCCAGGGAATCAAAAGATGTATCCCGCTTTGTTCCTCTTGAATGACTCCACGTACTTGGCAAGGTGGCTGCAGTGACCTAAAAGGGAAGGAAAGGGCCTTTGCCCACATGTATGACAGAAGCAACATGGGAAGGACTCTGGTTCAGTTTGGGTCATATGAGAGCCTCTAAATAAGTATCTGTATCCAGGGAGGGAGGGCACTGTAATTGACCAGGGATGAGTCATATGTCCACTCCAAAGTCTCTGGACAGTGATGGGCAGTAGAAGCCCCACCCAAACCACCTGAACCAGGTCCCTCCCAGAAGAAAAAGGATGAGATACTGGCCAGGCAAAAAATGACACATATCTCCTCTAAAAATCAATCTCTTTTATAAAGTAAAAATCTTTCTGAATCAGTGACTAGAGACCTAAAATAATGAAGTTTTGTGACATTGTCTTCAAGGGTTGCATTTCACTCAGTGGCCAGCATTGTAAATTGAATGTTTGCTAATTTTTCCTTCACACAGCCATTATCAGGGCTTGGCCTTAGATAAAACATACTGATGCAGACGCACATGTGATCATGTGCCTTCATGTCTTCTGTGCCATTGCGCTGTGCCTGGTGCTTCACAAGCATCATGGGGTTGTACTGTCTTGGTGTCACCAAACGTACTCTACTGTTTTCCAAATATATTACTGTCTTAGTGGTTGGGCCAGAGGAAAATGAATTTGAAGGAAGCAAGAAGGCAGAAATCGACACTAGAAGCCAGCTTCCTCTCCTTCCCTCACACATCCCCTTTCCTGTACTTACTACCAATCAGAAGTTGAAAGTCATCTAATATTTACTGTTGAGTGTCAGACTGTAAGTACATGAGTGCTTTCATGTGTATTATCTTATTTAATTCTTGCAATCATACTGTAAGGAGACATTATTTTCTCTTTTAAAATGGAGTAAACACAACTAGTAAGCAGCAGAGCTTCACCGAGAACCAAAGTCCAGAAATCTTTGATCCAGTTCTTTTTCTTTCTAGTGCATCCAGCTCATCAGAACACTCCCACTGAGAGTGGAGCCTCATTCATGCTTAATGCACATTGCTATAATCAGATAAAAGAAACAACCCTGCCTTATACTCATAGGCCTCTGGAATTGGGGAGTTGAGGAGTTACAGCATAAATGAGGAGGTTTCCATGAATTGAACGACTCTGGATTCCTGGGCCAGCTTGCAACACGAAGGCAGTCAGGAGGAATGAAGAGGAAGTGCAAACTGAGAAACTACTCTGCATTTTTTCTCTTGAATCAGCAGCTAGAGATTGCAGATTCCCAAGTAAAGAGATGAAAAATCAGCTTGATCTTATAAGCCCGATCTAACCTTTTCAAAGCAGCCCTGTTTCTTCTTATTCAAACCTTGTCCTTGCTCCTGCCCTTGACAAGAAAACAGAAGAGTACAAATGAGGGAACATAAGATATGTCTCTACCCCCTTCCACTAGCTCCTCCTTTTTATTTTGAACAGCCTTGAGTGTAAGATTTATAAGATTTTCATATTCATGGGAATTTCTAAAAATTCTAAATAGCTTCAGCCATGAAAGGGAATATTTGTTCTAATGGTTCTAAAATCTAAACATTCTAAGATATAGGTGACTGAAATAGTAAAATCCTTTCTCTTGTTTATGGGTGTGACCTTAGATAAGTTATTTTCGTAGGATATTTCAGTTCTTCAGAACTAGATGTCTCTGCTTGCTTGCTTTTTTTTAAGACCAGATGTTCTTAACTATATACACAAGGAAAAGTTTCCTTACAAGTCATCTTCTTTTAGTTTTTGAAAACACAGTGGTCAAGACAAATAGCATGCTGGGATATACTAACAAAATAACATGTGGGGGTAAAGCCTGCTGTGTCTCTCAGAAATATCTAAACACTTGACTCTTGATTTGGAAAGTGTGTACATTTGGAACAGATGCCAGGATCCATGCAAGTGCCTAAAATCTTCTTTGTGCTTTATTTGTAATGTAATGGCTCCATGGTAACCAATAGGCTCTTAATAACCTTTTTTGGGGCGTTAATTGCCAAACATTTAAGTCTCCCAAGTGATTTCAACCATAGATAATGGTATTATATTTTCATGAAGATTCAGATTTAGGGACTCAATTACTATCCTGAAGTTATTTAGTCACTTTGAAAGTAAGCGGCAGTTTTAGAGTTTTGGTAAACACTTTTAGAAGAGAAATCAAATCATTTGATAGAGAGGATGGGGACTTCATTTAAGTCAGAATTGTAGGTTCTCATTTTGGTCAGTTTGTCTATCTGACCAACCAGCCTATTCATAGGATCCATTTTAAATAGAACCAGGAGATGAGTGTGGTGGGAGCAGTCGACATTCTTCAACACTCTTGTTGAAAGACACCTGCCAGCATCATCTGCGTATATATAAATGTGTATCAATATTGCTCTGGTCCTAGATGAGGTTAATGTGCTTTTATATTATGTGGGAGATACTTTATTGCAATCTTGGAAACTCTAAAGTTTTGTCTTCTTAAATGTATTATACATAGTACAAGTATTTACGAAGTTATGAGTTTGCACGTAATCTGCTTATCTTCAAAATAACACAAAATTCTTTCAATTTTCCACTTAGAAAGCACATCTGATTCTTATCAAACATAGGAAAACTTTTGAAATAATTTCCAGCTAAATTATTAAATATAAAACTAAATAAAAATCACAGTAGTGGGCTCAGCACCTCTAACTCAATCAGGCAAGAGTAAGAAATAAAGGGTCTCTAAATGAAGAAAGAGGAGATCAAACTATCCCTGTTCACTGATAATTTGATCTTGTATCTAGAAAACAGTAAAAACTTCACCCAAAGATTCTGAGAATTGATAAATTCAGCAAAGTCTCAGGTTATAAAATCAATGTACAAATATCAGTCACATTTCTATATACCAATAATAGCCAAGCTGAGAGGCAAATCAGGGACTCAGTACTATTCAGAGTACAGAGAAAATAAAATGCCTAGAGCACACTTTTACCAAGGAAGTGAAAGATCTCTATAAGGAGAACTGCAAAACACTAATGAAAGAAATTATAGATGACATAAACAAATGGAAATACATCCCATGTTCATGGATTGGTAGAATTAACATCATTCAAAAGTCCTTACTGCCCTAAGTTCTTTACATATTCAATATAATCCACATAAGATACCAACATCATATTTCACTGATTAAGAAAAAATAATTCTAGTCTTCATTTGGAACTAAAAGAAAGCCCAAAGAACCAAAGCAATCTTGACCAAAAAGAAGAAATCTGGAGGCATCTCATTACCTGACTTCAAATTATACTACAAGGCTACAATAATCCAAACAACATGGTATTGGTTTAAAAGTAGAGACACATACCAATGGAATATAACAGAGAACCCAGATATAAAGCCATGTACCCATAACACAACCAACCAATGTTCAGCAAAGCAGACAACATACACTATGGAAAGAAAACCAGTTCAATAAATGGTGCCAGGGAAACTGGATAGTGACACGCAGAAGAATGAAACAGGATTCCCATCTCTTGCAACAAATAAAAATTCAAGGTGGATAAAAGACTTAACTGTAAGGCATGAAACCATGAAAATTCTAGTAGAAAAATTAGGGAAAACTTAGACATCAGCCTAGGCAAGTAATTTATGACCGAGACCCCAAAGGCAAATAATAGCAACAACAAAAATAAAGAGGACTTAATTAAAAAGCTTCTGCATGGCAAAGGAAATAGTCAATAGAGTTAATAGACAACCTACAGAAGGAGAGAAAATATCCACAAACTATGGTACCATAAAAGGCTAATTTCCAGAATCTACGAAGAACGTAGCACGAACAAAACAACCCCATTAAAAAGGGGGCAAAGACATAAACATAAGTTTTTCCAAAGAAGATAGACAAATGCCCAACAAAGGAAAAACACAATAACATGGATGAATCTTGAAGACATTATGCTAAGTGAAATAAGCCAGTTACAAAAGATAAATACTGTGTGATTCTATCTCTATAAGGTACTTAGAGTAATCAAAGTCATGAAGACAAAATAGATTGATGGTTGCTAGGGGCAGAGGAGAATGGGGAGTTATTGCTTCATGGGGGTAGAATTTCAGTTTTGCAAGATGAAAAGAGTTCTGAATATGGATCAATGGTGATGGTTGCACACTTAAAAATGGTTGAGATGGTAAATTTTGTAATTTTTTACAATAATAAATTAGAGAAACAAAGTTATTTTACATATGCTTTCAAAGTATCCAGTGGTTTCTATTTTTTCTACATTACCAAGATTTGAGAAACTGACGTTTCTACACTGTCCAAAATGAAATAGAGATTTGATGGACATACAGTTAAAGCTGACAGCCAAAGAAGTCAACTTTGCAATCCGAGTAGCATCTGATAACTATATATTTACTATCTTGACTTCACTATGTTTAGGTGTTTTAATCTGGGGAACATGAACTTGAGTGGGAAAAGACATTACATCTTTATTTTCACTAACCTTTAATGAAATTTAATTATTTCTTTCAATTATGAATACAGGCAACCAACCACAGTGGTATTAACAATTGTGACTCTGTCACCAAAGGAAATCAGATATTTTTATGTTACAACTGTTCCTGATCTCAAACTGTTGTCAATCCTCATTTCTATGTCAAAATTACAGTAATTACAAATCCACTTGGTCTCAATTTCTCTTGGTCTTCAATTTTAAAAAGTAGGAAGGTTCTTAAACTTACCTGGATTAAAAAATTAAAATAAATATTTAATAATTAAATTTTAATTTCTTACAATCACCAAGTATAGTTTTTGTAATTATTTCTCTTTAGTAACTACAGATGTATACTTCTGCAGTGTAGCCTTACATATTGGGAGCATTTTAGATTAGGTCACCTAAAATTCTTGAAGGGATTCTTTTTGTATGCTAAAGCTTTTAGTAGTTTTTCTTAAATTTAGAAGACAAGCAACTTTAGAAGTAAAATAACATCTAGCTTTAAAAATCATTTTTGGGGGTGGCACCTGTGGCTCAGAGGAGTAGGGCACCGGCCCCATATGCCGGAGGTGGTGGTTTCAAAACCAGCCCCGGCCAAAAACTGCAAAAAAAAAAAAAATCTTTTTCGGTCTCTTGGTCAATACTCACTTATTTTTTTGATTTGTTTTATTTAGTGGAAATAAGGTTACTCATCTTTCAAAAGTACATTTTCATTACCCAGGTATGTCACAGTACATTTAATGCCCTTTATATGTAGTTATTAGATAATAAGAGCTCTATAATTCTTAATAATTGAGAGATAAATTAATGGTACAGCAGTGATTCTTAGTGATTTATACATTTTTTTAGATCTTCAAAGGGAACATTTCAAAACTAAGTGATGACATGACTTACAGTAATTAGCAATAATAATTCAATAATAAATAATCTAAAACCAGTCCCTCCCTGTAAGTTATGTGCATGCATACCCTGATTTTAAAAAGAAAAAATAGTGAACAGGGCATTACTTGTGTATTTACCAAAGATCTATTGTTTCTGTTAGCACCCTCTTTAGGCATTAAAATCCGAATAACTTATGGTATATTCATGAATACTCTTTAATATTAGAGTGCCATGAACTGAATGTTTATGTCTCCAACAAATTCTTATGTTGAAGATCTAATCCCCAGTGTGCTGGCCTTTGGAGGTGGGGCCTTAGGGATATAATTAGGTCGTGAGCCCTCATGAATGGGATTAGTGCCCTCACAAGAATAGATATGGGAGCCATGATTTCTCTGCCTCCCACGTGAGGATGCGCAAGAAGGCAGCCACTGCATTGCTCGCAAAGCAGTGAAGAATCAGTGAGCACGATGGAACCTCACCAGGAACCAAACTCACTGGCACCTTTCTCTTGGACTTCTCAGCCTCCAGGTCTATGAGGAATATATTTCTGTTGTCTAAGCCACCCAGTTAGGGACATTTTGTTATGACAGCCCAAGCTAAGACAGCAATTGATACCAACAAGTGAGGTGCTGCTATAGCCAGTACATAAAAATGTGGCCGCAGCTTTGAAATTAATTAATGGGTAGAGGCTGGAAGAGTGAAAAAGCCAATATTGCCATGAAGGGATTGATAAAGGTGATTTTTATGAGGGCTCAGAAAGAAAGGGGGAGATAAAGCCTCCATTTTCTTAGAAAATAAATAATCATGAACAGAATGTTGGTAGGAATTTGGACAGTAAAAAGGCCATGCTCTTGAAAATAAGGAGCATATTGTGGAAAATCATAGGAAAGGTGATATTTTTTATAACGTGCCAAAGAACATGGGTTAAGTTGTGTTCATGTTCTAGTGTTTTGGGAAAGGTAAAACTTATAAGCCATGAAATTTGATATTTAACTGAAGACATTGTTAAGCAAAAGTGTTGAAGGACCTGCTTGGTTCCTCTTGACTGTTTAATGTAAAACATGAGCAGAAAGAAATGAATTGAAGACAGAACTGTTAACCAAAAAGGAAAAGAACTTAAAGGTTTTGGACAATTCTCAACCTGTTTACATTACAAAAAGTGAGAAAATTATGTTGAGAAGAAAACACAAAGGATATGGTGGACCAACCATTCAATGAGGACACGTTTCGATGTGAACCGCAGACCTTTAGGACCCCTGCCAGCTAGTAAACTGAAGGGGGAGGAGATGTGACAGGATGAAGCTGTTGGGCTTATTGGATTTCATAGGACAGCACCATGGAGTTCTTCCGCTATAAATGTTCACTAGTCTTCAAGGAAACACAGATGATCTGGGCTACCACAGAGCTCTTCAGGTATAAATGTTCACTACTCTTCAAGGAAACACAGATGATCGGGGCTACCACTCAGTTTCCAAGGCTTCCTCCTGGAGCCATGGGGACCGGCCTCCTCTACCAGAGTCCTGGGGGGGGAACCTCCACCTCAATGGGTCCTGAGGGCAGAGCTTCAACCTTAAGGTCTTATGAAATTTGCCTTGTTAGCATGTGGACATGCTGGGAACCAACACGTTACCTCTTCCTTTTTTCCTGGTTCTCCTTTTTGGAATGGGAATATCTATCCTATGTTTGTCCCAACATTGTATTTTGGAAGCACATAAACATGTTTGGTTTCACAGGTTCACAGCTGGAAAGGAATTTTGCCTCAGGATGAAGTAAGTCTCACCCACATATAATTTAGATAACATTTAAATAAGATAATGGATGTCAGCATTGATGTAGAAATGAGACTGTTCCGGCTGTTGACACAGAATGGATGTATTTTGCATGTGTGAAGAATATGAATTTTTTGAGGCCATATACAGCATGCTATGGACTAAATCTTCATGTGTCCCCCAAATTCATGTGTTAAACCTTAACCCCCAGTGTCATGGTAACTGGAGGTGGGGCCTTTGGGAGGAAATTAGGAATGGAATTAGGGCCATTACAGGAAGAAATGAGAGTTGACCTCTTTCTCATATGAGGACACAGCTAAAAGGCATCTATGTGCAAACCAGGAAGACAGCCCTCATCAACTGACACCCCTAGTCTTGGATTTCTCAGCCTCTAGAGCTGTAAGAAATCATTTTCGGTTGTTCAAACCAAGTAGTTTATGGTGTTTCATTATAGCAGCCTGAGCTAAAACATAGGACTTGGGAAAATGTTCAATTTTCTAAATGTGTTTAATGTTTAGGGTGGATAGTAAATTGTTAGCTGTAGGAAAATCAATGACATATGTCTAGATGATGTTGTTCTCGATGACTTCAGAACATATTTTACATCATTCCCCTCCTACAGAACTACTATTTGGCTACATGTAATTTACATTGCCAAGTTTGGTTTCCCAATTTAATTTAACCTAGTTCAGTTAATCTCCTATTCCTCATTAACTTCACAGGAAAATAATCAGACTTTATATAGTACAAGTGCAACTTGTGTAAAATCTATAGATTTGGTGAAGCAGAAAGGGTATGCAGAGTATGTTTAAAAATATAACATGCAAAAAACAGTCTATTGTGATATTGCAGTTATTTCATATCATGGATTTTGGTCGCATATTGGTAATACTTCCTGTGCTGTATTTACTGCAGCTCAGTCTTTTATCATGTTACACTGGAGTGTTGGGCTTCACATTTTCTTCTTTTTCATGGGAAAGATTTTGAGGACATCTCTTCTTTCTGAGTAAAGATGACTGTAGGTAAAATACATACCTAACAGAGAAGGAAGAGACACAAGGAAGTAAGGTAATTAACCATTTCTCTAGTCTTTTTTTTGAGACAGAGACTCTAGCTGTCACCCTAGATAGGGTGCCGTGGCATCACAGCTCACAGCAACCTCTAATTCCTGGGCTCAAGCGAGTCTCTTGCCTCTGCCTCCCAAGTAGCTGGGACCACAGGCGCTCCCACAACGCCAGGCCATTTTTTGGTTGCAGCCGTCATTGTTGTTTGGCGGGCCCGGGCTGGATTCGAACCCGCCAGCTCAGGTGTACGTGGCTGGTGCCTTAGCCCATTGAGCCACAGGCACCGAGCCGGAAGAACTATGATTTTAAAAGACAGAGCACTGCCCAGATTTTAGAGACAAGATACTTGCAAAGGAGACTCAAAGAAGAAATTACTGTTGAGAGAGCAGTAAATCAAAGTTCTCTATGCTGCCATTTTTCAATGTAAGGAATTTTCTTCCTCTTGTATGATAGCTTTCTCTACCCCTCTAAAATTTCACATTTTTCTTTCCTGAGATGTTGTTCTTATGTCTAAGATCTGCTGTTCTCTGGAGATAATCATTATCTTGGAGATATGTGAAGGTTAGAGTTGTGGAAACTAAAATTTAACAATAGAAGGTTTTTTGTCTCCAATTCCGTAGAATACAAGTTAATTGATCAAATTTTTTCAACTGTTAAGTTTTCTATTCCGTAAATTTCTCTTGAGTCTTTAATACCTATCTTCATCTTCCCGCTAGAAAGTACTAGCATATAAGGCCAAAAAAAAAAAAAAAAAGCTATAAATGGAAAAATCAGAAGTAGCCATCCTTCATTTTTTTCATACATAATACAGTTACGTTTTCTGCTAGGAAAACTGTTCTTATTCATGCAGTGAAACAATGATATATTTGATTTCATGATGCCCTGTTAAAAAGCATTATACGTTCCAGAGGCTTTTCTAACAAGATCTAGTTCATCCTGTCAGGCTCCTCTTTGGTCTGTCCCGTGTTTTCCAACCTAACCACTAAAGTAGATGGCAGCACAAACCAAAAAGCACCAGGAAAAATGCAAAAACAAAAAAACCACTTACCTATAAAGAGCATCATAAGATACATTTTCAGCACGTATGGGAAATAGATGGATAAGTCAAAGGGCAGCTTGGCGGAGTAAGTGCCAAATGATTCAAAATAAGGCAGAGACTGATAGATGGCAAATGCTGTTGAAGAAAAAACAAAGATTTTCCTCATTGCGTTGTTACAGGATGTATATATGCGTCTCCATAGTTGAAGGATATTATGACTATGATAATGACACTGTGACTGCTGCTCAATCTTTCAGCTAAGGTTTAACATATCATTGAAATCTGCAAGACTGTTGCAGCAATGTGACTTGCTCAATTTTGTCCATTGTACAATTTATCATGGCTATAGAGTTACAGTGTTTCTAAAAATGGTATCTCATTATACTTCTGTCCCCCTAGCCACAAAGAAGGGTGATACACAAGTGAAGTTAGAAAATGCTGCATATATTTTCCCTTTGGAGTTTCACAACACATTAACCTCGTAGAGATCGAGAAGTTCTGCAATAAAGAAACTGGCTTCACCCCACATTTCCTCAATCTAACTGCCCTTGGAACATCTTCCTCTCCAAGCCCTAGTAGTACTTAATAAAAATTCTGAAGACATCTGTGAAAAATGCCAGCCTAAATTATTTTGAAGGAAGAGTCTGGTGTCAGACAGAGATGGAGGTCCTGTGAAATTGTACTCCACGTACAGATGTTTTATGACATTTCATGACATAAAATGATACTAAGCTATGGCTATGTACTATATTATTCCAGTAAACTGGATGGAAGGGTACACGGGAATGATGTACTAATTGTGCAATTTCTTGTGAGGCTAAAGTAATTTCAAAATAAAAACTTTAGAAAGAGAATAAGAGAATGATAAGAATATTGGGAAAATGGATGACTAGAGATGCTCATTCCCAGATTGTCTGAGAAAGAAGGAAAAGTTTTAGATGAAAATAAAAATAACATAGATTAGGTGTAATTCTGAGGGAAAAGTGCCAGAACCTACCAGAGATTCCACAGGAAGAAGCTGCAGAGGAGAACAAGGAAGAGGAAGATTTCAGCCCCTGAGAAACCTGGAGCCCCGTGGAAAGGGGAGGAGGGGGTCTTGTTTCTCCTCTCCTCCCACCCCTGGAAGTCAGCTGGCTCCCAAGCTGCTGGAAAACTTTTCTACCCTCATGAGCCCAAAACCTGCTGTCAATAGTGAACTGGGAGCTTCTTAAACACAAATCACCAGCCTGCCAGCCCCCTTGGGTCACTGCCCATCACCGCAGCCCCCAGCAGAGACAGTGAGCACCATACTGCTCCCCTCCATTGTGTGACTGTGTCCTCCCCAGGGAGCTTCACCCCTCAGTTTTTGTGCTGCTTATTTCCACACAAACATTTCCCAACTCTAGCCCAGACTGCAGTGGCCACAGGGACTGGCGGGTCCCAGGGGATCTGTGTGGTCTCAGATCTGGGACATTCTAGGTAGGTTGCCTCCAGGTAAAGAGACAAAGATGACCAGAGGGTCAGCTCTCCTCCATTCAGATGCGTTTCCTCCCACCGACCTCCCGCCCACTGCTGCCCAGGGGGACAGGTTCTCCAGGAGACAACTGAGACTCAGGAGTAGCCCTTCCCCCTTTGTTGGCATGACCACTATTTCAAGGCTCCTGCAGGATGTGGGGTTTACACCTTCCCTACCAGGGACCTGCAGTGGACAGGTGGTCCTCTGACTGTGCACCCCCCCCCCAGCCCTCCCCAGCTTGCCTGGCTGCTGCAGCACAGCAGGATGCCCCCTGAAGCAGAGGGACAGCTCAGGACCACAGGGACTGAAGCCAGGGGAGCAGGGGACAGACCTGCAGGCTGGATCCCATTCCTCCAGGACTCAACCATCTTGTTTGGGACACAAAGGAGAGATCTGTTAACCAATATCGGGAGGCAAGAGAGCCCACGTGGGCCGAACTGAAAGCAGAGTGCAGAGTGGGTTCCCGCAGCAGTGCGCTCAGAGTACCCTCCCCCACAGAAAAGCCAGGCTTAAGGTCCAAGGTGGGATTTGGACAGAGAAGCTCCCAGCCCCACTGCTGGTGAGCTCAGTTGGTTTGAGGCCATACCTGTGGTCAGATGCTGAAAGGATACCTTGGAGCAAGAGAGGAGAAAGAAAAGCAAAACCTATTCCCACCAGCTGGACTATGAATTCCTGACGGCAGCCCCTTACAGACTTTCTGGCATAGTGGGACTGCTTCTGTGCCTCTTCGGTGGCTTTACTGAGTGGCCTGAGAGCTCACCCTGGACCCCTGCCAAGACAACTCTTGTGCCTTCCTTTGTGGAGCCTGAAGGCGGGCTCACCCAATTCAGTCCTGCCCAGTCTCACTCCTCCATTCTTCTCTGTTGTGATGGACAATAAGGAGTCCCCAGGGAGATCCAGGGCCCCGCCCACCACCTGGGCCACTTGTGTGCTTCTCCTGAGGGACTCAAGCTGGTCACAGGGACCAAAACACAATACTCCAGCTGGCTCTTTCTGGCAAGTGCCACCTACTGGCAAGTGTCCTACCAAGAGAGGACAGCTTGTACAGCGTATAACAGCACTTGCTGATTTGGTCATACAAGACATGGCTGATTCTTGCCCACAAGCATCACCAACTGTCTCAGAAATTGTATTTGGCATAATTCATGCTGTTAAGAAGACCACAGGGCTGGGGAAAGAGACAGCACTTCAAAGTCCTCCATCTTCCTTTGCCAACAAAAGACAGGGAGTCTGCCTACACACATAGCATACCACCACTACAGCCTACAAATAACCAGCAACTACGGATATCTACAACCATACTTTCTACACAGAACCTAGACCACTCTCCATCAAAGCGTCCACAAGCAAAACCAAAATTCCTTACCCAACATATGCTACAGTCACAGCCTTAAGGGGCAGGGGCGATAAAAACCCCACCTAAACAAAAGAAAATCCAAAAACAAGAAGTGAAAGCTGCTCCAGATGAGAAGGAATCAACGTAAGAACTCCAGAAATAGAAAAAATCAGAATGAACAGATACCCCCAAAGGAGCACACCAGCCAACTAGCAAAGGATCCCAATCAAAGTGAAAATATTGAAATGACAGATGTCTATGGCTATATGATACAGAATGTGCCGGATCTTTTCTGAAATGACAGATAAAGAATTGCAAATATGAGTCAGGCACAGTGGCTTATGCCTGTAATCCCAGCATTCTGGGAGGCTGAGGCGGGAGGATCAATTGAACGCAGGAGTTCGAGACCAGCTGGACAAAGATTGAGAAACTGTCTCTCCTAAAAATAGAAAAAAAATTTAGCCAGGCATTGTAGTAGGCACCTGTAATCCAGAAGCTGAGGCAGGAGCATAGCTTGAGCCTGGGAGTTTGAAGTTGCTATGAGCTAGGTTAATGCCACGGCACTCTAGCCTAGGGCAGCAGAACAAAGATTTGTCTCAAAAAAAAAAAAAATTATAAAAATGGATTCTTCAAAGCAAGTAAATACAAGAGAAAATGGAAAACCAACTCAAAGAAACCAGAAAAACAATTTGAGGTGCAAATGCAAATTTTAGTCTTAAAGAGACAGAGATATAAAAAATATATATTCATCTCATAACTTAATGGGATGTTCTCAAGGCTGATCATATATTAGGCCACAAAGCATGTTTTAACAACTTCACAAAAGTCAAGATCTTACTATATATCTTCTCAAACCATAGTGAAAAATACTAGAAATCAATTCAAAGAAAAACTCTTAAATCTACACAAAGCCATTGAATTAAACAACATGCTATTGCATGATAACTGGGTCAATAATGAAATTAAGAGTGAAGTCAAAAGATTCCTTGAATGGAATGACAAAGGAGACAAGCTATCAAAATCTGTGGGCTTCAGCAAAAGCAGTCATAAGGGACAAATTCATAGCCTTAAATGGCCACATCAAAAAGGTAGAAAAATTAACAGACTAATATTAGGAACTGGAAAAAGTGAACAAATCCAAAGCCAGCAGAAGAAATAACAAAGGTTAGAGCAGAACAAAATGACATGAAAAACAAAAAAACAAAAAGCATTGACAAAAAATTGGTTCTTTGAAAAGATAAATTAAATCTGATAGACCTCTTGCTAGATTAACCAACAATAAAAGAGAAGTGACCCAAATAAGCTGAATCAGCAATGGTAAAGGAGATATTACAATTGATATCCATGAATACTATAAAAATCTCTACACAGATGAAGTAGAAAACAGGGGAATGGACAAATTCCTGGAAATACCACAACCTCCCAAGACTTAATAAGGAAGAAATGGAACTTGTAAACAAACAATAATGAGAAGCAAGATCAAAGCAGTAGCAAAAAATCTCCTGAAACATACCACACAATATCCCTGTACTAGATGGATTCAGAGCAGAATCTATGAAGAAGAACTAGTACCCATACTGCAGAATTATTCCATAACATTGAGAAAAAAGGAATCCTCCCCAACTCGTTCTATGAAGCCAGTAACATGTTGATCCCAAAGTGGACAATCTTGCCCCTAAGAACTGGAATAGGATAAGGGTACCCACTATTATCACTTCTATTCAGGATAGTACTAGAAGTTCTAGCCAGAGCAATCAGACAAGAGAAAGAAATAAAAGGTAACCAAGTTAGGAAAGAGGAGGTCAAACTATCACTTTTCCCTGATAACATGAACTTGTATCTAGAAAATCCCAAAGACTCCACCAAGAGACTCCTGGAGTTGATAAATAAATTCAGCAAAGTTTCAGGTTACAAAATCAAGGTACACAAATCAATAGCATGGCTATTAATATATACTGATAGCAATCAAGCTGAGAGACAATGCAAAGACTCAATACCATTCACAATAGCTACAAAAAAATAAATAGATAAAATACTTAGGAATATACTTAACCAAGAAGGTGAAAGAGCACTACAGGGAGAACTACAAAACACTGATAAAAGAAACAGATGACAAAAACAAATGGAAAAACATAACATACTCACAAATTAGTAAAATCAACATTTTAAAAATATCCATACTGCTCAAAGTGATTTATAAATTCAATGCAATTCCCATTAAAATACCTATGTCAAATCTCACAGATCTAGAAAAAAAAAAAACGTATGCTTTATTTGGAACCAAAAAAGCCTGAATAGCCAAACAGTTTTAAGCAAAAAAGAACAAATCTGGAGGTACCACATTATCAGACTTCAAACTATACTACAACATTATGGTAATCAAAACAGCATGGAAAAATAGAGACACAGATCAATGGAATAGAACAGAGAACCCAAATATAAAGCCTTCTACCTACAATCAACTGATGTTCAATGAAGCAGACAATATACACTAGAGAAAAGAAGCCCCTATTCAATAATGGTGCTGGGAAACTTGAATAGCCACATGCAGAAGAATTAAACAGGATTCATCTCTCTTATTACTCATAAAAATGAATTCAAAATGGGTAAGATTTAAATATGAGACATGGAAACATAACAATTCTAGAAGAAAATGTAGGAAAAACTCTTTAAGACATAGGCCTAGGTAAAAAGACCCCAAATGCAAATACAGTGACAATACAAATATTAATAAATAAGGTCAGGCATAGTGGCTCATTCCTGTAATCCTAGCACTCTGGGAGGCTAAGGCAGGTGAATTGCCTGAACTCACAGTTTTGAGACCAGTCTGAGCAAGTGCGAGACCCCATCTCTAAAAATAGCTGGGCATTGTGGAGGGTGCCTGTAGTCCAAGCTACTTGAGAGGCTGAAACAAAAAAATCGCTTGAGCCCAAGAGTTTGAGGTTGCTGTTAAGTTATGATGCCAGGACACTCAACTGAGGGCAACAAAGTGAGACTCTATCTCAAAAAAAAAAAAAATAATTAATTAATGGGATTTGATTAAATTAAAAATCTTCTGCACAGAAAAGGAAATAATCAACAGAGCAAAGAGACAACCTACAGAATGGGAGAAAATATTTGCAAACCATACATCTGATAAAGAGTCAATGTCCAGGATCTACAAAGAACTCATATAAGAACACAACCAACCCCATTAAAAAGTGGGCAGAAGAGATGAACAGACACTTTTCAAAGAAGATAGACAAATGACTGACAAACATGAAAAAATGCTCAACATCACTTATCATCAGGAAAATGCAAATTAAAACTACCTCTGTCAGGATGGCTAGAGTTATAAAGTACAAAAACAATATGAACAATAGTATTCCTTTCCCTCTCTGCAAAGAAAAAGGAACACTTATATCTTGTTGGTAGCACTGCAAATTAGTACATCATTTATGGAAAACAGTATGGAGATTCCTTAAAGAACTAAAAGAAGGCCTACTATTCAATCCAGCAATCCTATTACAAGGTATCTACTCAAAGGGAAAGAAGTCACTTTATCAAAAAGAAACCTATACTCACGTGTTTACTACAGCACAATTCACAACTGCAAAGACGTGGAATCAACAGACGTCCCATCAGTTCATTAGTGGATTAACAAAACATACATACCATGGAGTACTACTCAGCCATAAAAAGAATGAAATAACATCTTCTGTAGCAACCTGAATGGAACTAGAGACTTATCCTAAGTAAAGTATATCAAAATTGGAAAAACAAAGACCACATGTATTCTCAAAAACTTGGAACTAATGATTGGATACACATGGACATAGAGAAATGTAAAAGTCTTTGAAAGTCAAGAAGGGGTGCAAGGGGAAGAGGGAAGGAGAAAACTACCTAACAGTTTCAATGAACACTATTCACACTCATAGCCCTGACTTAAGCATCATAAAAGCTATGCATGTAACAAAAACATTTGTACCCCCCTTAATACTTTGAAATAAGCTGACATCTGAAACAATTATGGGAACATGCTACAATCTGATGAACCTGGTGGTAAATACATGGAATTTAATATATTCTTTTCCTATTTCTATATAGTCAGTTGATATACAAAATAAACATTTTCAAAGACAAAAATAAAAAGTGAAACATGGAAGAAAAGGCAAGAGCCTACAATGTGAGAGCCAGACAGAGCAGAGTTATGAGAGCCCTTAGGCAGCATCTATGTTTGACACCAAACATATGGTCAGAGGTTAACACAGGTACACCCCAATTTCTAGCATTTTATCAGTATAACTAGTTGATGTGGTTATTTATTTGAACTTTGTTTTTGCCTTACATTTATCAGACAGGAAATCGTAGTTATTAAAAGTTATAATAGTAACTTCATAAAAGTTAGGCTTATCAAAAGTTAAATAGGATTCCTTAACTGCATATTTTTATACCATGGGATCTGAAATATATAGAAACTATAATATAAAGATAAAACTACCATCACCCAGATTCCACCACCCAAAATTAATTATTATTGACATTTCATCATATAAGCTTCTAGACTTTCTTTTTCTCTTCATATACCTTACATTGTAATTTTAAGAGTGAGTTTATGCATCTAATAAAAGAATGTGAGTTGTATATCACCATAAGGAGCATGGCTTTCCTAAAAAGGAGAAGGCTTAGAGTTAAGTTATAATAAGAATGGAAAACTTTCTATTCATTTACTTATCCCTTATCATTAGGAAGGGGTTAGTTCTATTTCCACTATATTCCTTTGGATTTTCTTTTACTTTTTAAATTTTATTTTTATTTATTAATATAATTTTTAATTGAAAATTATAATTATATACATTTATGGGGTACCATGTGATGTTCTGATTTATGTATACAATGGTGAATGATAAAATCTAGCTAATTAACATACATATCACCTTACTTATCAGTTTCTAGGGTAAGACATTTGAAAGTTACTCTTAGCTAATTTGAAATATACAATCACCCCACTGTACAATAGACCTCAACAATTTATTTCTCATCTAACTTAAACATTGTACTTTTTGACCAATATCTCCCCATTTCTTTTAGATATTCTTTAAAGTACTTTCATTTGATATACCAAAGGAATGCACTCAATAAATGTTTCAATGGGGGAGGGATTTTTTTCTCAAAGATTGAGCAATCAGTTTTTTATGGTTTTCAAGGAGATTATCACTAAACTCTCTTGGCATAGTCTACTTCAACATTTAATAATTCTTTCTTTTGAAAAGGAATTTAAAAATTCTATCTACTATGATTCACTGTACCTTAAGCTCCTTTGCTCTGGTCATCAGGAGACAGAAAACATGTGCTTTTATTTTGCATGCTGGCTTTATTATACTTTATGCTTATTGCCAACATTACCATCATTTTATGTTAAATCTGTTTCCTTATGTTTTCCCTAGTTATCTTTTTTAAATTATTTATTTATTTATTTTTAGAGACAGAGTCTCACTTTGTCGTAACTGGTAGAGTGCTGTGGCATCACAGCTCAGAGCAACCTCCAGCTTTTGAGCTTGGGCGATTCTCTTAGCCTCAGCCTCCCACGTAGCTGGGATCACAGGCGCCTGCCACAATGCCCGGCTGTTTTTTTGTTGCAGTTTGACCGGGCTGGATTCAAACCCACCACTCTCGGTATATGGGGCAGGCACCCTACTCACTGAACCACAGGTGCCACCCTTCCCTTACTTATCTTAACCTGATTTCTTAATTACTTTATGCCTGTAATTTTCAAAAATTTTAATCATGTCTTTCAGAAAACTCCCCACCAGTCTCCCAAGTCCATTGCTGAAGGAAGCATATATTCACCAAATATTCTCAACCTCTTTGCAAATTGATGATTTTAATTATGTGGTTTTAAATTATAGGTTTATATTTCGGCTATGTAATCAACCTACTTTATGTTGTATTCAATAATTCATTCAGTGTTAGTCGAGCATGTATACTGGTGCCTAGGAGAAAGGAAGGAAGCAAACAGCAGACACAAACATCCCTGAATCCCCATGGAGGTTAAGGTCTCATCAGTGTCTAATTATAACTGAGATAAGCCCTAAAAAAAGAGAGATTCAGAAGTGATCGGGTGCATTCAGGGTGGTATTGCAGCCCAATTCATAATTGCTAAGTCATGGAAGAAACCTAAGTGCCCATTGATCCATGAATGGATTAATAAATTGTGGTACATGTATACCATGGAATATTGAATATTATGCAGCTCTAAAAAAAGATGGAGACTTTACCTCTTTCATTTTACATGGATAGAGCTGGAACATATTCTTCTTAGCAAAGTATCTCAAGAATGGAAGAAAAAGTATCCAATGTACTCAGCCCTACTATGAAGCTAATTTATAGCTGTTGCATGAATGGTATAACCCAACTATAACACAAGAATATAGGGAAAGGGGCAAGGGTAGGGAGGGGAGAGGGAGGTTGGGGCGGAGGGAGGGTAATTGGTGGGGCCACACCTACAGTGCATCTTAGAAGGGTACAGGCGAACCTCACTAAATGCAGAATACAAATGTCTTCATATAATAACGGAGAAATTGCCAGGAAGGCCATGTTAATCAGTTTGATGAAAATAGTTAAGATTGTATATGAAACCAGCACATTGTACCCCTTGATTGCACTATTGTACACAGCTATGATTTAATGATAAAAATAATAAAAAAAAAAGGAATGTAAAACGCTAAGAAAAAAAAATCACTGTTTTGCAGCCAAAAAAAAAAAAAAGAGAGAGAGAAAGATTCAGGATGCTATATCTGAGGGAATTCACTTACTTGAGGAAGTCAAGGAAAAGGACATATGGAAGATGGTAAGTGGGAAGGCTAGTCTAGGGAACTGAATTGCTAAGCATTAAAAGTAGGAAAAAGTCATACAGTGTCTACATGTTTAACTCTTTGGTTCAAAAACAGAGAAGTTAAGTGAGTTACCCAAAACTCAATACTGTGAGTTAGCGAAGGACTCAGATGCCCTTGTTTCTCATCCAGATTTTCTTTACTGTGCAGAGCAGCTTCCCCCTCCAACTTGGTTCTTTCCACAAGAAAAACAGGCCAGGAAGGAGTAGCAAAAATGGTCATTTAATCATCGAAACAATTAGAGAACCATTATAACTAGATGGCTTTTGTCAATAAGCTATGAAGCAAGCTGCTCTTTTCTTACCTTCAGCAAGAACGCACAGAGGATAAATCAGCATCCACAGGGTTTGACTGAGCCACGTCAACACAGTGTAGGATATTCCTATGACTGACAACATGCTGTAAGTGTACCTGAAAGGAGACCAGACACTCATGAACAGCATTTGCTACTGACTTCTGGGAAATGAACAGAAGACAAAACATATTTAAGTCCAGACATAACATTGGAAAGTGTGCATATTATATACTTTATTTTCTGTAATTTAAACAAGGGTAGAGGTAAAAATGGGAGGAAGGGGACCCTGTCAGTCTAGCTTGTTTGATGGGTAAATCACACATAATTACAGTGCTGAAGAGAGCAAGGATGTAACGCTTACCCCCAGCCCAAGAAGTTAGTTACAAATTTCCTTGATTGGTGACTTCAATTTCATTAAAAAGCCAAGTCCATTTTGGCTTGACAGCTAGATTTTTAAAGACAGATATACTTGCAAATATCTCAGAATGAATTTACAAATGAAAATGTAACTTCCGAATCTTTAGTTGGCATTCCTCTGCTTCTAGTTACGCGGTTTTATATGATCAGTTAAAGAACTAGCCTTGAGAGGAACTTATTTTGGGTACAGTAGGTAGCTTTAAACCTACCACTGTGATATAAGAGGTTGACATCATTTTTTATTCCTTTGAATAGGCCAGTGGGTCTCAGGCTTGAGCATACATAAGAATCACCCAGATATCTTGTTAAAGTACATATTCTGGGGCCCAATCCCAGGGTTTCTGATTCACAGGTCTGGGGTGGAACCTGAGAGTCTGTATTATAAGTTCCAGGAGATGTAATGCCACTGGTTGAGGGGCCACACTGTGAGAACCACTGCTATAGGCCATAAATACATATGGCAAAATAAAACAACCCCCAAACCTTGAAAATGTGAATGGAGAAAAGTAAATCTTTCTCTCATTCCAAACCTGAAGTCCACTCCTGATCAAGCTTTGCTCTCCTCTACTGTTCTTTCAGAAATGTTTTCACCTGTGCATATTGATGTATACTCTCACTATATATAATTATACCAACTGTGCAGACCTTTATTAAATATGCCACATTATCAAACTTTCTGATCTTTACCAATCTATATGAAAAATGGCATCTCATTATCTTTTTCTTTCTCTTACAAAAGAATAGGTATCTTTTCATGTTTAAAAGCCTCTTTTGAGGTAGTCCAAATTATTTTCTCTTTTGTTGCTTGTGTATTTGGCATCATACCTAAGAATCCATGGCTAAATACAGAGTCATCAAAAATTTACCCCTACCTTTTCCTTTAATAGTTTTATTATAGTTATTCGGTCTTATATGTAAGTTAAGGACCCAGCTTCACTCTTTGGCATGTGGATAGCCAGTTGTCCCAGCATCATTTGATGAAAAGACTGTTCTTTTTCTCATTGAATGGTCTTGGCATTCATTTTGAAAATTAACCAAAAATGTGAGTGTTTATCCCTGGACTACCAATTCTATTTCATGCTTTGTCCTTATGCCAGTACCACACTCATGATTATCATTGCTTTGTAGTAATTTTTTAAATTGGAAAGAGTGAGTCCTTCAACTAAGTTCTTCTTTTTCAAGAATGTTTTGGCTATTCTGGGTTCCTTGAGTTTCCATATGAGTTTTTAGATCAGCTTCTCAATTTCTGCAAAGAAGTCAGCTGGGATTCTAACAAGGATTGCATTGAATGTACAGGTTAATTTGGGAAGTACTGTCATCTTAACAATATTAAGACTTGAATCCATTTGGGATGTCTTCCCATTTGTTATGATCTTTAATTTTTTTCAACAGTGTTTTGGATTTTAAGTGTCCAAGTTACATCTTTTATTAAGTTTATTCCTAAGTACTTCATTTTTTTTAAGCTATTACAAACAGAATTAATTTTTATTTCATTTTAGGATAGTTCACTGCAAGTACATACATATGTAATTGATAATATATATTGAGCTTATATTTCATAACCTTTCTAAACTTATTGTTAGTTCTATGATTTTTTAAGTGGATTCCTTATTTTTTTTAATAAGAAAGAGATAGCTTTAATTTTTACAATCTGGATAGCTTTTATATTTTTTATTTGTTTTTTTTTGTTGTTGTTGTTGTTCTGCCTAATTGCCATGCAGAGAACTTTGAATAAAATTTGGAAAAAGAGGGTGAGAGTGCATATACTTACTCATGTTGGGCAGAAACCATCAGTCTTTCATTGTTAAATGTCATGTCAGTTACAGACTTATCATAAATGCCTTTATCAGCATGAGGAAGTTTCCTCGTCTTTTATTTGCAAAAGGCCATTTTAGGATAGGTTGGGAAAAAAATTCTACAGCCACATCCCATTTTACAGAGGGGGAAGAGAATTTCAAAAAGGTTAGGTGCCCAGGAATTTCTCTCCTAGATATAAGGGAAATGAAAACATATGCAGACAAAAGCTTGTACATAGATGTCCATAGAAGAATTCTTTGTGGCCAAAAAGTGGAAACAAATCAAATGTTCAATGACTGATGAATGGATAAACAAAAAGTGGTACATCAATACTACAGAATAGTCAGCCCAAAAGAAGCAAAGCAAGTACTGAGACATGGTACAACATGGAAGACCCCTGAAAACATGGTAGTAAGTACAAGCAGCCTGTCACAGAAGACCACATTCTTCAGATCCATTTACACGAAATTTCCAGAATAGGCAAATCCATAGAGACAATATATGGGTGGCTGCCAGGCCTGGGGGAAGGAGAGAATGGGACTCGATGGCTAATGCATATGGGGTTTCTTTTGGAGGGGATGAAAATGTTCTTAGATTAGGTTGTGGTGTTGGTTTCACATTTATTTGAATTTACTAAAAACTACAAATTTTATATTTTAAGAAGGTAAATTTTATGGCACATAAATCATCTCTTAATGAAGATGTTATTAAACTTAAAAAGATTAAGTGATTTGTTTAAGATCATTTAGCAGGTAAGTAGTGGACATGGGTTTTATCAGGAAGATAGATCATCCACTTCTACGTCCAAAAGTCTTCCCATGACAGCTGCCACTTTCAATGCAAAATTTGTTTTGTTCCCTTATTGGCTTCTTGAGTTGATTTGAGACTGAATCAATGCTGAAAGATGTTCTCAAGACAAGTATACTGGAAAACTATAGTCTCAAATAAGACACAATACCTACGAATTTTATAGTCACAAGCTATAAAAGTCCAAGAAGTATGCCCCAAGTCTATAAAATTATCAATTAAAAAATGAGAAACAACTAACTTTCATATACAAAAAATTATAGTCATTTTAATTCAACAAAATATTTTATTATAATTCATTTAGGATTCAACTTACTATTTAGACACATTTTAATCCAGATAAATTATCAACAAAAATGAATTTACCTAACCCCAGCTAAAAACTAGAGTTCTTTTGTTACATAGTCACATCCAGATCTTTCAAGTGGGAAGGCCAGCTATCATTTGTGAAAGCCACCTTAGCAAATAGGATAGCTCCCCAAAGTGAGGTGTATTGGGGTTCACTGAGCAAAAGGGACTGTTTCACACCACTACTGGTAAAGATGAGACCCAGCTATATCTCACTGCAAATTGGAACTAGAGGATACTAAAGACTGCCCAGAGCAAGTGCTCGCTTCCAGGGAAGGACTTCAGTTAGTCATTTGAACCTATAAGAATTGAGTACAAAAAGAATATAGGAGTGAATATTTTTCCTCCTAGAGATGAGGCCCTAAATTTAAAATATTCTTAAATTTGCAGAAACTGACTTCCTAAATTCTGACCATGATGTGATAAAAGTCCTGCTTTGCTTACTAAAGTAACATACTGCAGCACTCGTAAGGAATGCCTTTCATTAGCAAACAGCTGTGAGGGTTATTTCAAGTTGGTGTTATGCCAAGCCTTCTGCTGGAAACCCAATTGCACTGATTTGCTCTTATAATACCATGATAGGTTTTCATTATCTTCAATATGTCCATTAAGGAAAGCTCTAAAAATACATTTCTGTATCAAGACAAAATAATTTGAAAAGGAGATATGTTTTTTCTCTCTCATTCAGATCAACCAAAGGTAAGTAGCTATTACTGGTTTCACTGTAAAAAGGTACTTGGCCTTGTTATTTTATCTTACCTAACCATATCCAATAGATTCCAAAAGATGAATAAAACACACACCACATATTTTTCTTGGAGTTCCTCTTGACTGGTGATCACCACAAAAAGGATGATTATTCTCTCTGTGAGCTAGCAAAGAAAGAGCAAAGTCAAAAGTTAGGATCATCTGTTAGGCCATGTAGGTAATTTTCTAGTTTTAAAAACCAGATCTTTTCAAAGTACGCTGTAGCTAAAAATATGTACACTAAACTGTTAAAAATGACGACTCTAAGGTAGGAAGGTTACAGGTGAATTTCATATCCTCCTTTTGTTTTTCTGTGCCTTCCAAATTATATATAATGAATGAAAAGAAAACATGGATTGGATCTGAATCAAGATATTTCCCTTTCTCATGCCACTTGCGTACACTTCTATTCACTTTGGCAAGCCGTTATTGACTGGCCACTGCGTGTTAGTTGCTATAATGTAAACAGAGTCCTTGCTCCAGAGAGGGCAGCAGTGATGAGAGTGATGGCTGTAGAATGATAATCAGTGCAGTGTGTATTATGTATGGGAACACAGCTGAGGGAGAAAGAATGCAGAGAGACACGTCAGTTGGTAACATGTCAGTTGGATCTCAAAAGATGGAAAGGAGTTTGTTAGGTAGATTGCAGCTGAGAAAGGGCATCTTGGCAAAGGGGGCAGCCTAAACAAAGAGGCAGAGGTGTGAAAATGTAGGGGTCTTTGGGAAGTAACGAGAACCACTGGGAAGAATAGAGTGAAAGGAGCTTAGAAAAGAATAATAGATGAAATCGAAAACGTGTTTGGGGCTGGATTGTAAAAGGCTTTGAATGACAGGCTGAGAAATTTTGCTTTCATCCAATACAGAAACTATATATATATATATTGGTAGGGGAGTAATATAATCCTAATGCTCATAAGCTAGTGGAAAATGCAAAGAATTCAACGTATTCTTGGAATATCTATTCCAAGTCAGTAAGCACTTACTAATTATTGAACATGCACATATTTTTGGCTTAGCTCCAATTATTAGCCTCACAAAAAATATATTCCTTTTCCTCAATCTAATGTGCCTTCTTATAGTAATATATCTTGTACATTCTGCATTTGGGGGGAGGGTTTTAGTAGAACGTTTTATTTTGTTTTCAATGGTCAAAGGAAAATGTATTTGAGATTGAAGGAGCATTAAAGGGGGGATTACTTTGTATTTTTCAATAGCTGATTTTATTTTTAAAGCAGATCAAGGAGAAAAGACTGGGATAACCTATGACTTAGAATCATAGGCTGTTAGTCCTGAAAAATCATCTCGTGCAGAGAAATCCAGAATTTGTCAACAATTGGCCACATGATTAGAAATCCACATGTATAAGCTATATCAGTGTGTTTATGACTACAGTGGTGTGAGTCAAGAGGATCCTTGCTTGGCTAAGGGAATTAGATATGATTCAAATCTTGGTCAATTTATGGAAGCTATCTACATAGCTGTTTTCCTTTTGTTAGTCTTTTGTTACAATACATGTAATGCCCTAGTTTTTTTAAATTTAAGTATAGTTATATAATGAATTCTACCAAACTCCAACTATAATTACTAAATGATCCAACCTTATTATAATAACACCTGCAGCCTTCACATACAAGGTCTTAGCAGCAAACACATACTTAGGCACTTCGAATCTTACATTTGATCAGTGCTTGGTAATTATGAAAACATTCTAGTTTTTGCTAAATATCTCAGGCAATGCATACACATGAATTCATGCATACAACACAGGTATTCATTTACATGGCTAACTACTGAAAATCAAGACACCTCTTGGTAAAATGATCTCTAGAGTCCCTTCTGCATTAAAAAAAAAACAAAAAACAAAAAAAACCCACTTTGATATTAATCCAACCTCACCTTTTTACAAATAAAGAATCTGGGAACCAGAGAAGTTAAATGACCTTGCCCAAACTAATGGCAGGCCTGGAAAACATATATACCCTAAATGTCCTGGTTCCCAGAGTTGTGAGCTATCTATGATGTCAGGCTACCCCTTAACTGATGAGGACAGAAGGGAAAATCTAAAAGGGAGAGAAAGACTGGAGACGCATGATGAAACTCCCCCTGATGAAAATCATCCCTTATGGGTATGTGGCATGTTAGTGATGCCCCCAAAACACAAACCACAGGACACATACATACCTGTGAAGACTCCCCTATATACAAGGTCAATCTACTTAGTTAATAAATAATCTGACAGTTATTTAACTCTAACTTGACTAATCAATGATAATGCAATGAGAGAATTTAGATGGAGATGTTGAGTTGATAAAAGCCAGTATTTATTGGTTACTTTGTGCCAAGTTCCACCCATATACCATCTCCTTTAATCTCCACAATGACTAAGAAGTAGGTACAATTATTTATTATTATCTGCTGTTTACAAAAGACATGCATTTTTCTAAGTGAAAATGACTTGCATATAGGTATGGAATCAAAATTTAGACAAAGTGATTCCATCCCTAAAATATTAAGACTTTCTCACCTTTGTTAATCTATGGGTTAACCTAGAGTCTAACATCCAGATTATAGTCTCTTTTTTAAAAAAGTTTCTCTTTAAAAATTAAGCCTTAAAACAAGAGCCTCTTTGATTTTCTAAATCAATTCCAGAACAATTTTGAGGAAGACTCTTTAAATTTATTAATTTTCTTTATTATGATCATTTGACCAGTTATTTAGAGCTTTACACTAGAAAGAAATTAGAAATTTGTCATTGTTTCAACCCAAGTGTCCATCAACATATGAATGGATTAATAACCTGTGGTATATATACACCATGGAATACTATTCAACTATAAAAAATGATGGAGACTTTACATCATTTGTATAAACCTGAATGGAGCTGAAGAACATTCTACTTAGTAAAGTATCACAAGAATAAAAAAGCAAGTATCCAATGTACCCAATTCTAATATGAAACCAGTAGACAAACAAATACATGTCCACACAAGAGAAAAACACAATTAAACCCACGGGGAGAGGGGAGAGAGAGAGGGAAGGAGGCAGATTGGGGTGCTCTCAACTAATAGGCACAATGTAGGGATATAAGGCACTCCTCCTGGGTGAGAGACATAACTCAACTTGGACTTTCCCGAACAAATGCAATCTATGTAACTTAATCATCTCTACCCTCATATTAACCTAAAATAAAAAAGTTGTCATTGTTAACAAATCATATGAAAATATGACTAATTATTAGTGAATTATCTTGTAATGTTTAGTATAACTTTAACAGGTACAACAAAATGTATTGTAAAAGCCCCATAACTTAGGTAAATTAAATATGGTATGTTCTACTCAAAAGTATGGTAACTAAAACTAAAAATATTTTACATTCTATTTGGGAATCCTGAACTCCAGGTTAAGCAATGACTGAAACCAAACTGTTACTTTATAAATAAGAGTTATTACTTTATAAAAAATATTGAAGCTATGAAAGGGGTAAAATGATAATTCAACTATAAGGAGAATATCTAGAATCTTAAAATTAGTGTTACTTTGAACGACTACTATTTTCCTTTCTTTTTATTTGTTAAATTTTTTATTTTATTTCAGATGAATATGAGGGTACAAGCAATTAGGTTACCGTGTTTGCATTTGTAATGTCCCTGTTGTAGTTGTGCCCCTCACCTCGGAGGTGTGCCCATTAGGTGAGAGCACCACAGTCCTCCTCGGGAGGTGTGCCCATTAGGTGAGAGCACCACAATCCTCCTCGCTCCTCCCCTTTGTGTCCTCCCAACTACTATTTTCTTAAAATGATAACTAAATTATTTCAATATTGTGAACTTTTCTGAGAACTTCAGAAAAAACATATATTCAAAAACTACTAATTACTTTCTTCTGTAATGCAACGGCATTTAAATAATTCTATTTTTTGTTTGTTTACTCATCATTCAATAGTTAGATATTGAGTACACTGTTCTGGGTCTCAGAGAATATGCAAGGTGTGAACAAGTCCCTGCCTTCCTGGTATTTACATTTTACTTGGTGATGTAGATAGTAAACAAATGTAGCATAATAGTTGAGAACTCAGAGGCCACATAGTTTAAATTTTTGCTATAACATTCAAAATCTATGTAACTCTGCATAATTTAATTAGTATCTATTATTACATAGTAATAATTATATACCAGATAAGGTTGTTGTGAAGATTAAGTAAATTAATACATGTAAAAAACTTAGAAAGTGTTTGGCACATAGAAAGCCATTAATAAATAAAATTTATTATCATTAATAATAAAATAAATATATAAATATAATTTAATGTAGTGATATTTATAGGAAAATATTTTTCTACATAGGTAATAAAGGCTATCCGTAAACAAAGTCAGTATCAGTATCTGAAAAATTACACTATGTAAGTGTGGTTTTCGGCTTATCACACTGAAGAAATACATGGATCAGATGCAAAAAAAAAAAAAGAAAAAGAAAGAAAGAAAAATCTAAAATGTTACCGACAGAGTGAATTGAGCATGTGATTCATTCCAGGAGGCTTCAAAATTTGGAAACTAATACAGCTCAACACTATTTGGTAGTTTTATCTCTCACAATATAAGCCTGTTTCCAAGTCAAAAGTGAAGAGAAAAAATCTGTAATTTATGGAAAGTCGTAAGATTCTTTACTCTAGCAATGTAAACAAGCTCTTGCTTCACAGTTAAAATAAATAAACAAACAAATAAATGAAATGAAATAATATAAAATTAGGGTAAAACCTGTCTGTTTTCCTAAAAATGTTTAAGGCATTTACTCCCCTCTAGGAATTCCTTCATACATATTCTCTTGAGACTCTTTGACTGTGAAATCTCTGGAATGATTATTGACAAGCAGATCTCTGCTTGCCCTTATCAGAAATAGAAGGTGTTAGTGGTAAATACAGAAATGCTTTACATGATTTGGGCGGATAAATGGAATTTTTGGTAGCCAAATTAATAATTATTATAATTCCTAGTGTTTTGATTTATAAATTTTAAAAACTGGGTAAAATGTAAAATTAATACATGTGCAGTAGTGTACATTATGATGCAGAAAGAAGGATGTGAAATTGAACCATTTTAATACAGTTGTAAATGAAATTTTTGCATTTTAGCATATCTCAAAAGGTGATAAAGTGTTTTACTTTCAGGGTTTCCTACAAGGAATATCACTCTAATGTTATGATATAAAAGGTTAGTTTTTGACTATTTTCCCCTCTCTTTATATTGAAACATCCTAAAGCTATATCAATAAAAAGCCTCTTTCTCAGGCTTTGCACAAGCAAAGTCCAAACAAAGCTTTTCAAAATCAGTCCTTCAGGGCCAGTAATAGTATTTGGTTGTTAGGATTAAATCCACTAAATAATCAATTCATTTTCCTTTCGACACTTTTTTTTCTGAGATAAATATGCAAGGTCATTTGGGAGGGAGGATTTGGAGAGAAGGTGTGGCTAGTTTTTACATTATCATTTCTTATATGCTTCTTTTGGATCTTTTTTAAAATTTTCATTTAAAAGTTAGCAATATCAAAAGTTTACTATATTTCCTTATATTTTTTATATTTTATTTACTTATGCATTTTTTGAGACAGAGCCTCACTATGTCACCCTCAGTAGAGTGCTGTGGTGGCACAGCTCACAGCAACCTCAAACTCTTGGGCTTAAGCGATTCTCTTGCCTCTGCCTCTCAAGTAGCTGGCACCCATCACAACGCCCGGCTATTTTTTGTTGCAGTTGTCATTGCTATTTAGCTGGTCTGGGTTCGAACCTGCCAGTCTCAGTATATGTGGGCTGGCGCTGTAACCATTATGCTATGGGTGCAGAGCCTTTATAGTTTTTATAAATAGCTATTTATAATAGCATTTTGGCCTTTTCCCCTAAGTGTGTAAAAAATAATATATATAGCTGTCTGTTAAAGTATTGTCTTTTAGTCAATGAGTTTTTTTTTTTCCTTTAGCAATTTTGTGAAATTTTAGATGTTCATAATGGCTTTTCCCTAGGTGTCAAAATAGAGATGTGCGTATGAAACATTTAAAAATGCACAGGAAACAAAAGCAGAAGAAACAGAAACACAGCATAGGAAAAAAACTACCCACACCACTACTTATTACATGGAATACTAATTGATCAACTAGCTAATCAGTTCCTACTTTGGGCTAGAATTCGTTATCTAGATATCATATTTTGGAAGACTGGTTCCCAGAAGGAGATCTCAGTTGTGGCTTAGCAATCCTTTGAAGGTAGTGTCCAAATCACATCACAATTGAGTGAACATGGTTTTTGACCTACTTAAAAGGAGCTAGACACCAAACATTTCAAGATACTATATACAGTCAGCTATGACTACTGTGTAAGTAACTCAGCCACTCTCTTAACTATATACAGTTTCTTCATTAAAAAATGGGGAAACAGGAAAACCAAGAATGATTACACAACCTGAGAGTTTTCTTTCTTTATTTTAAAACAGAAGCCTCAGAGTCATCTCACAATGAGGGAATTCAAATTGTCTGCAGAACTTTAATAAAGTAAGGAGGAGAAAATGAAACTTTAGACACACAGCAGGTTTTGATGCTTTTTCCAACACCATTTCCATTTGGATAACTATGGAAAGGAAGTAAGTGAATAAAAGAAAAATAGGGCATATAAAATCTCAAATGAAACAAATAAAAATAAAAATTGATAAAAATCAGCCTAGGGCGAGATGGTAATTGTCTTCCTAAATATTCTGGTCCTGATATTTTACCTGTCCAATGACTAAAGACTAAACTCATTTAAGTTCCATTAACAGTAGACATTGCAAACTCACCTTTGAATAAAAAGTATTAATTATACTTGCCATTATTTTTTAAATTACCAAACCAAGATCTGGTTATGTGATTACAGTGATCATCTTTCTATAACCCATTAGAATTTTAGTGATTAAAATCACACTTATTCTAGAATTTCTGGAACTCCAAGAAACTAGATTTCTGTTAGATAGTAATTTCTATTATTAAGCAAGCCTAGATATTTTGTAAAGCATATATTTTGTGCACATTCTCTAGGCATATTCAAGGTGCTCAGTGAGTTTTCCTTCTTACAGAGTTACCTGTTGTCCCTAGGTACATTCCTTACATTGACAATAACTGAAACAATACTATTAATTTTGAAAATATTTTACCATGAAACTAGTATTAATCAATTTAGCCTGAAAATGTGAAAAGTCCTTTTTAATAAAATATACCAATAGTAAACATGACTTGCATTTTTAGATGAAACTGATCACATTCCAAGCAAAATACAGGAGGTTGACCACCCAAGGGACTATAACAAACTGGCCAACATACATGTTTCGCTGTGTACAATACACTCCCATGTACATGTATAATGCACATCCATGTTTTTTTCCCCAAACATTTAGGGAAAAAAAATCTTTTATTTTTCTAATTCCAATTTTTATTTGTTTATGTTTAGATACTTTTTTTTTGTATTATAAAGGAATTTTGTAAAAATATCAGCTAGATTGCTAGCTCCCACCTAAAGTGTATGAAGACAAATACGTTGCTCTTTGTTGTCCAAAAACGCTTTTGTAGCAAGTTCATCATAAAGTCAACTAAACCAATTACTATATTCCCAGGCATTCTTTTGCATATAAATATTGTTATAGCTTTCTAGAGTTACACTTTTAATGTATAGGCATAACTAAAAGAATTAAAAACATTTATTTAGATACAGAATTAGTACTACCCATATATAATTTGGTTATTTTTCCTCAAAAATTTTGACAGAAAAGTCCATATTATAAAATATGGTAATTCTTTTCAGTGACTTAGGGCACTTGTATGTTCCCTTAATGGCTTTTTAACTGCCATAAATTCAAGAGATGCTACAAACAGAACAAATATGAAACAGATTCTATAACAACAATATGATTAAAACCTACCTGCAAAAACCTTGGCAGAAGATGATTTGATTCGATGCCAACATATATGTGCAACAACTCCAGGAGAGAAATGGATTGGCAAAGTCGCATCACAAGTCCAATAGCATAAAACGTGTCAACCATTGAGTCTGTATCCCATGGGTTAAAAATATAGTTAATAAAAACTGTATCACAACCCCAATCTATGCTACACTTGGATATAAAATAAAGATTACTCACTTCCTTTTTTATTCATTTAGTGTGAAAAATTCCTTAAATTGGCCACTAAATTATTTTTTTAGAGACAGAGTCTCACTTTGTTGCTCTCAGTAGAGTGCTGTGGCATCACAGCTCACAGCAACCTCCAGCTCTTGGGCTTAGTGATTCTCTTTCCTCAGCCTCCTGAGTAGTAGGGACTACAGGAGCCCACCACAACACCCGACTATTTTTTCCAAGCAGTTTGTCCGGGCCGGGTTTGATCCCATCACGCTCAGCACATGGGGCCAGTGCCCTACTCACTGAACCACAGGCACTGCCCAGGCCACTAAATTATTATGAATACAATTTAAAGAAAGCACGTCACATTGTAGTACTCCTTAAATGCTTCTCTTCTAAAAAGGTAAAAACTTGAGAAGGCAAGATCATGGCCAAAGCTGCAGCATTTATTCCCTTAAATGAGATTATAAGACAATTCCCACATAGAAGTAACTAACCACATAGGTTTTAGACCACTGCAAGTGTAAATAAAGGTGAGCTTCTGAAAACAAAAGCTGTGCTCACAGCTTTTCCACTGCCAAGAAAATGACAGAGATGAGAAATAAAATATGAGTTTAGAGAAGCTCTATGAAAGTGCCATTAATGATGCTGTGATATAGGATAATGTGTAGCCAACATTTGATTCCTATACATACTTGGTTAGTGCTTTTCTAGATTTTGTTAGTTTTAAACTCTGGAACTTGAGCCTCTGACTCAGATTTCTGAAGTCTGTACTACAAAGGGCTGAAATGAAGCTTTGTACTTAGAAGGAGCTGGAATGGAAGGGAAACAAATGTTCCTCTACCTAGGATAAATTTGGTGTTTTAAATTTTAAAATGAAATCCTGCCATGTTTAGAAACTTCTAGTGAAGATTCTCCTTTCTTTCCTGCCTTCTCAGCAGCTCCACAATGTGGACACTACCATCATCGCCCCCATTTCAGAGATGATTCCTGAAGTGAAGATAATTCGTGCTCGTGTCCACTGCCCTGCACTTGCTATATGGCATCACCAATTACACTGCTCTGTGGAGGAAGAAGGCAACAGGTGTTACGAAGTCAGGCTTTTGGATTGCTGTTGGGCTTATTTAATCTATACGTTGATTCAGGAATTATACTGGCCTGCCACTTTACTAGTTTTCATTCTGCTTTCATATGAACCAGTTGTGCTTCTTTAAAAAGAACTATCTTCTATAATGATAACAGCAGGGTAATAACTAAGAAACACTGCTGACTGAGGCAACTTCTCTGGTTCATGGTTCAGGTTGTGAGTGACCAGTATTATACAGTGTCAGCCAACTTCCCAAGGCTTAGAAGGGATGGCTTTTTTCTAAAAATATAAAGGACATTTTCCCATCACCTGTGTTTTCCTCTGCTTGAAGATTCTCAGTGCTTACAGTTGAAATTCAAGTTTTAAGTTGTTATTTCTGGATGTGCGTAACAACAAAGGCAAGATTTTATCTGTAGATTTTCCAGAAGAAAAGGCAACAATAAGATAGCTTATGGTGCCTCAAAAGTAGATTAATTTCCTTATGATACAGAAGTCTGAAATGATGAGCACAGCATGACTTTTCCCAGATGTATTATACACGTTTGTTTTTAGCTGAAGGCAGCAGTTGCTGAAATTGTCAAGTCACCCAACAGTTGTAAACTGTGATGACACTTAGCCACGTGGGGATGGAACGTGAAAAGAATGTTATTTTGACAGTCATTTGGTGATTCACTATTTAAAATTTGAAATGCCATTTTAAAGGAGTATCTTTACTTTTTAGGAAACTGGAGGAAGTTTATATCTGACACCATTAATGCCAACTCCCATTTAAGTGATTAGTCATCTCTACAAACTGCATTATTTACACATTACTTTTTAAGGGGACCAAAGAGAGACCTGTTTTTGTTTTTTCTTACTGATAGTCTCCAGTCACCCTAAATCTGAAGAATTAAAAAAAAAACCCACTGGAAGAATGTGATCAATTTCTGAATTCTCCGCACAAAATGCTATACTAGGATTTACATATGTCCTTAAAACACAAAAAATCTGCTCAGTTTTGGTGCAGAACTAAAAGGAACCATGAAATGGCAACTCCCCAGGGCCATGTTCATGTTTACAGGGCAAATTGCGGGGTAAAGCCAAGTCACTTTCTCTTATCTCATCCTCCTCCTTTTTCAAAAAGGTTTTGGTTTTTGCAATAAACAAGATGTATGGCTACTGATAAATATGTTTTAGGAAGCAAAGGATGTTGGGTAAGATCTGTGGAAGTTTAAAATTAATATAAGTAGGTGAAAACAAAGATTCAAAGTTAAAAATCAAAAACTTTGTCGAAGTTTTACCTTTTCCAAAGGAAAAAAATCGGGCTGTCATATTTGTAAATATCCATGAGTGGCCACAGAACTGGATTAAGTAATAGATAAAAAGATAGGCATTCTTCTTGTACCTATAAATACAGAAAAATGCCATTAAAAACCTCCTTTTTTATTATCCTTTCATCCTTGTACACATCTTTTAACATACTGACCAACCTGAGCAAGCAGAAGAAAACTATTCCATATCATAGTCCTTTATTTGGTTACACCCAAATCCACAGATTTTGAAGGGACCCAGAGCACACACTTAAGGCTAAAGTGAACACAGGCACTTCTCCACTTACTACTAGGTTATGTCCAGATAAATCCATCGTTAAGTTGAAAATGTTCTAAGCCGAAATGCTTTTAATACACCTAACCTACTTGGTACCTCAGCTTCGCCCAGCCCACCTTCAATGTGCTCAGAACAGTTATATCAGCCTGCAGTGGGCAGAACCATCTGGAACTCAGTGCCCCTGTGGCACCGGTTCTTTACCCTCCTGGTCTCCTGGCTCACTGGGGGCTGCTGCTTGCTGCCCAGCATCAGGAGAGTATCTTACTCATGCCTCTAACCCAAAGATTAAAACTAAAAATTTGACGTATGATTTCTAATGAATGCGCGTGACTTTCACCATCATAAAACTCAAAAAATTGTAAATTGCACCATCATAACTCATAGACCTTATATACCGAACTTGCTTAAAATCAACTATAGTTCTTTTCCGAAATCCACTATCCATTTTCAACTTTGAAAGTTCTAACCTTGCTGTTCGCCAAGGGATAAAAGAAATCACTGCAATGATAGCTTTGAATATTTTTGAAAAACAAACAAACAAGACACCACAGGTGCAAGAGGGGTCGATGTGGTCAACATGTGTCCCAGCAGCTCAGCCTGCTGTGTGCAGAACTTGAGACAGAAGTAGCTGGGGGTGGGGGGGCGTAGTGGGAACAATCCCCAGTGGAGGGCAATTCAGTAATTGGACACACCTGACTTTTGAATACATTATGTGATTGAGGTCAGTATCTTGCCACTGCCTCCTATTATATTTTGCAACAGCAGATAGTTCCCTTCATCAGACACACATAGAAAGCAGTTTGGTTGCTCAGGCCAGAAAAGGGAAGTCAAGCTGGGTTTAAAAATGTGTTGTGGGTTGCTGGGGAGATGACTAAGAGAAGATTGACAGATATATGGTTTAAGGGAGTTTGGAAAAGCACTGTTTGAAGTGTTCCCTGGGGGGTTCAGAAGGGTGGCGGCAGTGGCCCTGCCACTGTACAAGGTTCCCTCTTAGCTGGAGACGTGAGACCTCTGAAAAACAAGGCTAACAAGCTGGGAAGCAGACGCGGTGTAGCTGGGTAATTGTATTTGCGCACCCGGGGCCCCACAGGACGAACTACTGAAGGGTTGAGAAGAGGAAAGTCTCCTTCACCCCGCATCAGAATACCTGGCTTGTCGGCTGAACAGACACGTCCCCAGACCCTACCCCTGTGGCACTGAATCAGGTCCCCGGAATCCACACCCGTGGGAGGTGTTTCCCCCCTAGTAAATGTAAAACTCACTCGCAACACCGCATCCGAGAAAGTCAAGGGGAGGGCTGCTGCAGACGAGGGGGGAGGGCTGGCAGAGGGCGCAGCCAGGGAGGGGGTGGCCACGCAGCCTGTCCTTCCCATTTCCTCGGCTGCAAAATGGGGGAAATACCAGACTTCCTTCGAGGGTGGTCTAGAGAATTGGGTTAGCTATACCGGTCCAGAGCTCCGAGGAGCAACGGCGCAGGGTTGGGGTGCGCGGCGCCGGCCAGAGCCGGACTGCTGGGGGAGTCCGCGCCCCCGGCCGCCCCTCCCCGCCCCCGTCCGCCGCCCCCGGCCGAGAGCCCTACCTGGGCTGCAGCCAGGCGGGCAGCGCCACGCGCCCCATGGGCGGCCGCCGGGGCTTCCAGCGCCGTCCGGGAAGCAGCACCGGCCGGGGAGGCGGGAGGGGCCGCCCGGGCCGGGCGCGGAAGGGCGGGGCCGCGCTACACCCAGCACTTGCTCAAAGGAAAAGCCCGGAGTCCTGCGACGCGCGGGAGATGAAAGCCAAGTTCCTGAAGTTCCCGCTGCGCTGCGCAGCGCCGCTCGCCAACAGCCCAGAGGGTTTTCCCAACTCTGGGTACGGGTTCCTAATGTTTGGGCTGAGACCTTGGAGCAAGTCCCGTGGAAATTAACGCATCTGGGCGATTTCTTGGGCCTTACAACTCTCTCAAGGCCTCCTGAGATGCGTGCACCCCAAAGTGGGCGCCCGGTATAACCCAGACCTGTGAGAGAGGTTCCCAATAGGGCTGTGCTCATACCTCCCGGCACCTTTCTCGATAAGGCGCCTGGTTCCTCCTGGACCAGGCATCTCTGCCTGCCCACCTCCTGGGGCCCTCGTTGATGTTTTTATTCAAGCCGTGTTCATCACCCTAGCTTATGCCCGGCACCTTTTCTGCTAAAGCTAAAACGTTTTTCTGCTCTCAGGCCAATGGCTCGCTCACTGTCTCCACACTCCATCTCCTACTTTGCTGACAGGATCCAGGCCACCTTCCAGCTACTTTGTCCTGTCGGGGAAACATCCCAAAACAAATACAAAGAAACAACCAAGAAGGCACTTGCAAGCAAGTGAGACAAAAACACGCAGTTATTGGAGTTAGAAGTTAGTGCTCCCATTACCAAAAGGGCAGTGAAGTCTTCAGAAGGCTGTTAAGTCACTTGCCCGCCGTCACATAGCTAATAAATGGCAGCATCAGAACTAGACAGATGTTAGGCCACCGCTTCCTTCCTCCTAGTGCGCCCGCGGTGGCCACCGCTCACCTCCACCTTCCCGGGCACCTTCTCCCAAGCCCCGCCCTCAGCCCGAGGTTAACCCCGCCCCTTCTCTCACCAGTGCTCACACTTGCCCCATGGTGGTTACCATCGCCTCTTCTGCACCTTCATTCTCTTTCACTGGCTTTCGCCACAGTTTAGGAATATAGTCAAATCTCTCTTACCCTAGAATTAAACATTTGTTTCTTTCTGTTTCTCTCTTAATGTAAATTTCTTGTAATTTTCTGCCCATTTTCTCCCATAAGCAAATGCTTCTTTCAATTCTTACGATCTTCCTCTTCCATAACATCTTCCAGTTTGACTTCCCCATATTTTCCTGGCACTGCTGTCTCAGTGAGTGTGTTAATTTTTCCCTTGAGTCCCCATCCTGGATTACTCTGCGAACCTACATCCCACGCCCCCACCACCCGGGGTGCTTTTAGGGAGCGTTTGATCTAAGGCACCTGGTGGCTAACCCAGCATCAATGCCTTCTCTGCTCAGACCAAGCAGCAAGAAAGGAAACAAATCCTGGATGGCGTAAAATGGGGTGCAAAAAAAGGGTAGGAAGACACAGTTCTGACCCAGCCATTCTCTCGGTCCAAATGCTTTGCGGCCTTCCTGTTGCCTGCTGCAGTTACATCTCATCTTGCCTCCAAGCCTGTCACATGCTGACATTTCCTACCGCCCTACCCCATATTTGAATTACAGCAGCTTGCTGTTTCATGATCTACCAGGTATTCTCTGGCCAAATGCCTCTGTGAAAATTTTACCCTCTACTTTGACTTTCTCTTCCACCTCTTTCCTTTCTCACAGCCCTGTATTTACCTGTCAAAGCTCTGTTCTTTTTCTTAAAGGTCTTCCCAGATCTTCTTCTGTGAGCCACATAGGCTAATGTATTCTATGATGGCGCTTCCCTTAGGGTACTATTTAGAGGTACCTGCCTATTCAACTAGATTGTGGATTCCAAGAGGACTCTACTGTCTTACTGACAGTGAGAATTAGACAAGTTTTAAGATTTTAAAGTTTTCTTTTGCCAAAAATACACAGTGATAAAATTAAATTTAAAAAGTATGGATTAAAACAGATAAAAGCACCTCCTATAATGCTGGACATGGGAGGTATCCACATATATGTCAAATTAATGGATAAAATCCAGTCAGAGTTTTCCTTTCCCCAAATTTAAAACAAAGTAAAGTAAGACATTCAGTGATGATTGCATTACTGAAAAACATATACTTAATTTTTAATTATCCATTTGTACAGAAAAAGTCATAGGCCAAGATAGTTCAAATAACTGACCTACTACGTTCTTGTTTTCGAAGGATTTTTAAAATTACTTGAACATGTCAGGTATTTGCCTTGGGAAAATACTTAAATTTGTTTGTACCTAAAGAGCACTGATTAGGAAGCTAGAGCTTGGAAATGTATTCATGTAGTAACGGACTGGCTGAAAAAAATGTTTTAACCATATGTAAAAATGACAAAACACTCTATTGTCACAATGCTCCTCAGATAAATTGTACCCAATGAGTAAAACTCTAGACTTTAAACACTTATCTATCCACCTGTCCATCCATCACTTTTTTTTGTAAATTTTCCTTCTCACTTCTTTGGCATTCTATATCTCATGTGCTATTGGAGAATATCCTATTACCACCTTTCTCCTCCATCAGCCACAAGTCACTCTACAAGGAACTGGTTGTACTCTGATATCTGTCAATTCCAGAATTCCTTTTTATTTTCACCTTCTGAAATTTTCAGGGATCATGCCTCTCCCTGCTCCCAATCCCACAAAATGGTAATTTCAGAGGCCTCTAGACCTTACAAGTTCTGTGATCTAATCTCCTTATTTGGTAGGCACCAAAAAGCTAGTTAAAGCTAGGCTGAGATGTCTTTCCAGAGCGTTGTGCAAAATTTCACCCATATTTTTCCTGTCCTCTTAGCTTACACAAGTACTTAGTCATACATAGTCATCAACTACAATCTTTGCCTGGACATGCTCTCAGCCTCTGTTATCACTTCTTTCCAGCTCCTCTGCTAGGACTTTGACCATCCATTTTTTAAAAGCCTCCCCCTTTTACTAATCCATTCTGAAAACCAAACCCTAGACTCAGACGCTTGACTTGTTGCATCACCCTTGCTGAGTCTTTCCCCTGTCCATTCCCAGGAAATTGTGTTCAGATGCAGAATGGATTCATTCAGCTATGCAGGCACCATCTTTTCATCTATTTTCTATGCCTTGGACACTCTACTCATCAAGTTTACTTGATTGCATTATTGATTATTAGGTATGTGAATTTTACAGTGCTTTGCATGAGGTATCTCACTCCTCACAGCAATCTTCTAATGTAGGAACTTTTCTTATAGATGATATAACAAGATCAGAGCAATTAAATACCTTCTTGACTAAGGTCACATAGTTAGTAAATGTTGGAACTGAGATGAGAACCTTACTCTGTCTCAGATATTGAATTTGTAACCATGATGATATGTTAACTTGTTTCATTTGTTTGTAAGTACTGATTTTCTTTCAACTACGTGTCATGGTCTCAAATTTTAACATTCTATAGAAAAACCTAAAACTATAAAAATTCTAGAAGGAAACATAGGAGAAAAATCCTAGATATTTCATAGATACTTCTTAAAGTGCTTTCTAGATATCTAAACAAGTATTTCTTAGCTATTCTCATCCTCAAAAGACACTTTGAAGTGAGTAAAAATACAAACAATTGACTAGAAGAAAGTATTTATAAAGCATATGACTAATAAGGAGCTTGTATGCAAATACACAAAGAACTCTCAAAACTCAACAGTCAGAAGAAAAACAACCCCCCAAAAGACTGGACAAAGGAATTGAACAAACGCTTGATCAAATATGAAATGGTAGAAAGAATATAAAATATGCCTATTAGCAAAATATAAATAAAACCACAATGAGATACCACTACACTCCAATGAGAATGGCTAAAATTAAAGACTACCCGTCTCAAGTGTTGAAGACATGCTACAACTAAAAACAACCCAAATTTCCATCATCAGATGAATAGATAAATAAATTATCACATAGCCATTCAGTGGAATACTACTTAGCAACAAAAAGAAAGGAACTGCTGTCCCAAGTGATAACATAGATGAAGCTCAAAATAATTATGCTGAGTATAAATAAGAAGTCAGATGAAAAAAAGTACATGCTACATGATTCCACTTCTTTAAAATTCTAGAAATGGAAGCAAATTTGTGGTGGTAGAAGGCTGATCAGTGGCTGCCTGAGAATGGATGTGGGAGGGAAGTGATGAAGGACAGGGATTGCAAAGGTGCATGAGAGATGGAAATGTCCCCTGCTTTGATCGTGGAGATGATTTTGCAGGTGTCTGTCTGTCTTCAAACCTACCCAATTTAAATGTATGCAGTTTATAACATGTTAATTTCATTTCAGTAAAACTTAAAATTCAACACACTAATATTTCTAAAGATAAGTGTAGTTTTTCGGTAGTTTGTTTTGAATAACTGATTTATTCTCATTCATGAAACTAAATCCTAGTAATTACAAAGGGCAAATAGAACAAACAATGTGAAACAAAAGTTGCCAATGAAAAGGAACTCAGTATCTCTTTGAGTTACTGCCCTTTCCCCCAAAGCACTTTGGTGTACCGGGAAGCCCACACAACCTGTAGGTAGTGAGAGCTGGGTCTCAGACCCGTACACAGAGCAGGTGGGTTGGCATTTCTTTCCTTGATAAGCCTCTTGTTGAGGTGCTCCCTTGCACTGGTGTCTGTCCCCTCCATGTGTCCTCAATCTATCCTTAGTGAACTGGTCCCACCTCCTATTGCAGTAGATTTCATCACTTCCTGTCTTCTAGCTTTGCCTTGATAATCTTCATTTCCATTTCCTGTCCTCTGCTGGTCCTCTCTGCACCACCTCACCCCCCTGGCAGGTCATGTGGAAACGTCAGGAGTAAGCTATGGGGAATCTGTCACCTTATTTCAGACTATCAGTGCAGGCAACTCCCCGTCTTTCCCACGTCATGCAGGGTGTGGTGCTGCCCTGAGTCTGGGGCTACTCTGAGACCTCACAGGTTTTCCTGTATCTGCTTGAGGAGGTGGAAGTGTAAACCTAGGCCTTGTGATTCTGCCGTGTAGCTCAGGATTTTTCTGTTCCCACACCCCCATCTCTATGGAGGGGCTGGGACAAGACATAAAAATTAAGGAGGCACTCCCCTTCAGGCTTCAGAGCCAACGTGGGTGCCTGTTCATATTTTGCAACTTAGGCAGCTCCTATTCCCACCAAGCCCCAGCCCTGACTTGGGGTTTATTTCATAGCTGGGGTAGGGAGTCAGGGGAAAAGTGGGGCTTTTGCTATAGATCTTTTCATTCTGTATGTTTCATTTTACATACCATTTTTTCCATGCTTCCTTTTTTAAAATTTTTCTTTCTTCCTGTCTTAGAAACCTCTCCACTAATTCTCTAGACAAGTTTGGCTTCCCTTATTGTCATATCCTAGGTTTCCTTTCCCTTGGCTTATTGTAAAACTCAATACACAGCTCTCCATGTCTTTGGAGAACTTAGAAATTCCTTTGACTCCTGACAAATTTTGACTCTCAAAACCAGTGCTCTGCCAGGATGTGAAAAGGCCCACTTTTCAGACTGATTAAAGCTGAGCTAGAACTCATTCCATCCCTTTACATTCCTACACCAACAAGCCCAAATCTCTGGAGGCAAAAAGGATGGCTCTAGAAGGCTAGGAAGAAGGTCACATTCAAAGCTTGGCACCTGTCTGGGATTGGTTTCAGGACCCTCTACTGCCCCCTCCTGGCCCCCTCCCCCCTTCCCTAGTTCCCTTAACCCCCTACTCCTTGCAGATGTCAAAATCTCGGATGCGCAAGTCCTTTATATGAAATGGTGTCATATTTGCATATAGCCTATAGACATGCCCCTGGACTTTCATCTCTAGATGACTTATGATACCCATGTCAATGTTATGTAAATAGTTGTGATACTGTATATTTTTATTGTTCTTTTGAATATTTTTGGATAGCTATTGCAGAACCCATGGATATGGATACCTGACTGTAATACATAGTATACACAATTTAGGAAAGGAGAAACTCTATTAAAACTGTAATACTAAAGCCACCTTTGACTTCTATAAATTATAACAGATACAAGATAACAAATGTTATTGGTATATACTAAGTATTATAATTTTAATACAGTTTTTTCCTTACAATGTGTATACTTTTTTTTGCATCCTCTGTATTTCACAACTGTTATTCCTGTTACATATAGTTAAAGTTTTATTTAAATTCACAGTTTCCATTTCTATATATTCATGTCCCATGCCATTTCCTACAATCATTGAAAATTACTTTTCTTAGATTAATTCACTTATAAACTGCTTCTAGAAGAGTCACTCATAGAAAACCATATTGTTTAAAGTTATGGGAACATTATTCAAGTTGCAGATACAAATAGTATCAAAAGAAGATAACTTTGATGTTGATCTAATTAGACAAAATTATTTGTGTTATATTCTGATCACTTTTAAAGGCAACATTGCTTTTTTATATTCTAAAGTAAGAGGTTTTTAAGATGAAATAAAATAAGGCTGTGTATGATATACATAAAGTCAAGAAGCAAAACTGTAGCACCTTTTGCAATTCCTTTTTGAAAATTAAAAGACAAAGAGGTAAAATTAAAAAAAAAAACCTAAGCACCTAAACATTACTTAAAAGATATACAGACTTACAGGATGTTTAAATCGATGACCATGGCTCAGATTGTACATCTTTATAACTTAGTAATGTTAGGAAATGCTTATCCCAAGAGAAATATGAGCAAGTCTTAAAGAAAGAGCTTGTGGGATCAAAAAAAAAAAAAGAGCTTACTCTTCAGATCCTTTTATTCCATGATGCCTTCTAAATGTTGGCTATTCTCTCAGTGGAGTGAGATTGGGTAAGAAGATCATATTATGATCTTGTCCTGATAATCTATAATGCCATGATTCATTCCATTTTTCACTTTCTATAAAAGCTATTTTTAGAGAAGCCGTCAGCTGTAAGTGCTGCTAATGTTTGTGCTCCTTCCTTAATTCTTTAGTTTTATAGTTACACTCTGCTGCTTGTATTTACTTTCCACAGAATTATTGTTCAGCAAAAATACTGTGCAAGACTTTGTGCTAGGTGGGTCCTTATTGGAATAAATCTCAAGACAAAAAGACATGGTATCACACGCACAGCAGTGAAGGTGGAAGGAATCCTCACTTGGAGTCATCACAGCTGGCTGAATAGGACTTCACTGGCCCTTGGGAGGTAAAGGTAACTTTTAGGACAGTCAACATGCCCTGCTCCAGCCACATACAGGAAGCTGGCTGGTCAGCGCACAGCTGAAGCCTGAGGAAACTCCTCGAGGAACTTGTCTTAATTGGACTTTTGGACTTTGGGAAAAGGAGGGAAAATGTCACAGGGAAAAGTAAAAACTTGTATGTATATTAGCCCACTACCACGGTACTATTAAGGCCTGAGTAGGGAATCCAAGAAGTCACAGTCCCTAAGATCTAAGTGTTAAAAAGTAATTAATGGCTTGACGCCTGTGGCTCAACGGGCTAAGGCGCCAGCCATGTACACCTGAGCTGGCGGGTTCGAATTCAGCCCCAGGACCCGCCAAACAACAATGACGGCTGCAACCAAAAAATGGCCGGGCGTTGTGACGGGCGCCTGTAGTCCCAGCTACTTGGGAGGCGGAGGCAAGAGACTCGCTTGAGCCCAGGAGTTGGAGGTTGCTGTGAG
>CAUYON010150415.1:0-10486 GCA_963573935.1 Arctocebus calabarensis
AACTTCACCAAGATGTCAAGTGATAGGCAAAGGTCCGATGATGAGAGCCCCAGCACCAGCAGTGGCAGTTCAGATGCGGACCAGCGAGACCCAGCCGCTCCAGAGCCTGAAGAACAAGAAGAAAGAAAGCCTTCTGCCACCCAACAGAAGAAAAACACCAAACTCTCTAGCAAAACCACTGCGAAGTTATCCACTAGTGCTAAAAGGTAATGTGTAAAAGAAGGATTGAGCACGTTGTTGGGTTGTCTTCCAAATGGCTGGATGCTTTTGTTGGTTTTACATCAGTAGCAACAGTTCAGAAATATTTCCTTCATGATCAGTTTTGTTTGCGCTTGAATGAGTTCTCATTCTTTAGGTGATAGATAAGTGACCTCACTAGAATTATGCTTTTAAGCAAACTTATTCTGAACTTTGATAACTTCAAAAGGAGTGTCCTTGGGTAGAGATGAAACTAGCATTCTGACAGATTGTTTAAGGAGTTGGCAAGGAAAATTCGGTGAACCCAAATTAGATGGTACATTGGATGTTTCCTTTTATGAGTCATACTCTTCTATAAAGATATTCACACTTCTAGAGATTAGCTTTGCTTCTCTTCATGAAACTTAATGATCAGAAACGATCACTTTGCTAGAAAATTTGTAAATTTAGGCCTTAGGTGTATTTGAAAGCAAATTTAAAATTGTGCCCCAAGTTTGCCTCCAGTTAAATCATGCATCATAGGTGTAACTTTTTGTAGTAAAATTATGATTATTCCTCTGTTCTTGTGTGGGCAAAAAAACCCCTGAAACTCCCCACCTCCGAATTTTAGATGTCACTTGGTGATTGGAAACTTTCATTGTCCTTGTGCCTCCTTCACTATAAAACTTGTGGATGTGCTTGGCACATTAATACTAAACAACAGGAGAAACATTTTGTTAAGTATAAGCAAAAGAGCCCTTGGTTCTAGTGAGTTATATTTTGTTATAGCACAAATAGATTCTATCATGGAACTCCATCAGTGGTAGTAGTAGTGGAGTATACACAAACTCCGGTAGAATGTATTTAGAACATTAGCCAGTATTGACATTTTGTTGATTCTTATTATCACAACGAAAGGAAAAAGAAAAGAGGCAAACTGACCAAATATTGCATTCCGTGGTGATTCAGAAAGTCTTATTTTTCTTTGGAATTTCACCTTTTTTTGTATCAGTAATCAAGTATTAATAACAAGAATATTTTGTTGACTAGCAGTGATCTTTGAAATAATTTCAAATCTTTATCTTAATTTGAGGAGCACGTTAAACATACCTTAAGTTTGGAAAGCATCTTAAATTTGAGTAAAATCAGAAAATGCTCTCCCCCTCTTTAGCTCAGGGCTGTATATTTTATCCCCTTTCTCCTCAAATTGGTTAAATTTAAGTGCTGTGTCTAAGATCAGGGATAATCAGAAGCAGTTAAATAAGAATGCCAAATAGTCTTTGGAAGTTTTTCAGATATCTGTAAATTTTAAACTTTTTTTTTGGATAAGTAAAATATTGTTGAAACTATTAATGTGGCCTCCTGATAGCCTGTTAATTTTTACCTCAGTAGAAGTGACTTGAAGTCATTGTCAAATATTCTCCTCCTTTCCCTCCTCCCTTTTGGTCTCATTTGCATATAAGCTTAAAAAGAGAATTTCTTTGCTAAAAAGTGTTTTAAAATAGATTTCATATCCTTTGCTGAGTAGTAGTGAAGGACTATTTCTTAAATCAGGTGTAAACGACTTACTTATTTACAGTAGCAAGTGAGAAAAAAAGCTGCAAAGTTTCTGTTAAGGGATTTGGGTTATGCCTCTGAGAACAAAGAGGAAGCAGCCATGTTAGCATTACTGAAGGCAAAGCCAGCCTTGCATTTAACTGCATGGTGGTAGAGGGCAGTGTAATTCCCTGGTTATTCTGTAGACTACCTCAAATCCTTTTTGTCTGTTCTCATTTCACTAACAGAATTCAGAAGGAGCTAGCTGAAATAACTCTTGATCCTCCTCCTAACTGCAGGTAAGAAATCAATTTTATTGTTCTGATTTCAAATTGTGGGAAAATATCAAGAGATGTATGTTTCATTCCTGGATACGTGTGCAGTAGAAGAGACTATGTTTGCTTTATAGCTTTGCAAGTGCATTAGACAAAAATTGTCTGAGGTGAATTAAATAAAATTGGAAGGAAAATGTACTTTTTAGTGTATGTCTTACATTGTGGATATATGAATATACTGCTTTTGTGCTTCTTACTGAGATTAGTAGGAATAGTGCTGATTTTTGTTCTGTTGTATTTCTGGTAGAGTGTGTTTATACAGAAGTATATTGCAGAAACTTATAAAATTTTGCTAGGCTTTAAAGTTACTGCTTGTGTGCAGTCTGAACTGACCTTCCCAATTTAGAAATTGCTGAATGTGGTGTTACAAAATGTAAATGCAGTAAACAAGAGTGTAGTTTCCGTTTGATTTATTCAGTAACTTGTTTGAAGGATAGATTTTATGTGCTAAGCTAATAGTTTCAGTTTTTATCTAGAGTATGCATTGTCGGAATTATTTACATTTTAAGCAAATGTTTTAATTGCTTGAGAAAATTCTTAGTGCTTTTGGTAGTTGAAATATGTGTGTGAAAAGCAGTAAATAGAATTGTGGGAATAATTCATTTCAGTGGAACTCAGGTAGAATAAGATTATTAGTTGGTGTAAGATACATTAAAAGTTACTGGTTTGATAATTTCTTCCCCAGTAATTGTTTTCATTTCATGTTATATAGTGCCCTGTTTTTTTAATAGTGACTGCATGGCTTAACAAAATCTGACAGGCTTAGCAATAGTATTATAGATAGTTTGCATATAGATCGTAGAGAGCGTGCTCAAGAATGAGAGTGACTCTTAGAAATAAGTTTGATAGGAAGATGTCTTAGTATCTAACCTATGTTTTTGCTTTAAGTTGTGTTCATTTGTGGTCAGACCTTCTCTCTGAAGTCTGCTTGAGGTATAATAGGGTATAATCCAATTGCTTCTTATTGTGTGTGTTAACCAGATCCTCTGATAAGGTGATCTGATCCTGATTTATTCAGTGAATTAACGGTTTTGTTTATGTTTGTAATCACGGCCTTTCAGTTCAAATAGAAAACATGAATGTAAACTAATTTTAAGGATAATGGTATGTCAAATCTCAAAGTATTACTTAAGAACTGTGCCGTCCAATAATCTAGCCAGTAGCCACATGTGGCTGTTGTCCATTTCATTTGTGGCAAGTCCAAAGTGAGATGTGGCATAAGTGTAAATGCATATTGGATTTTGAAAACATAGTACTAAAAAAGGAATGTAAAATTCTTCATTGGTTTTTATATGTTTACTACATGTTGAAATACTATTTTAGATATGTTTGGTATTAAAAATGTTACTACAATTGATTTCACTTTTTTGCCATTTTAATGTGGTTATTAAAAAATTTAAAATTCCACATGACTAATATTTCTATTGAGCAACTCTGCTTTAGAGAACAAGTAAATCAAAGTATTTTCTTCCAGCCTTTTAAATGGTGTGTCAAATCTGTAGCCATTTAGTGAGGTCAAGTTAAATTTGTTCTCTGGAAGAATCACTTAACTTGCAGAGTGTATTCTGATATTTCCCATTATGAAAGATGTAAAGGGCTGTCAATTCAAAACTGTTAAATGTTTTTAAATTGCATGTAAGGTCAAATATTTTTAAAGGTTTCTGCTGATTTCCTGCAAATGGCACAAACTAGCATACGTGCATAAATCTAGAGAGCCCGGAAGACATGTGTTGTGTGCCCTCAGAGCAATAGCCTAGTGTTGCAGTTGCTGAAGAAATCTGCTTTACTTGTTTAGCTCAGGAATATTTCCTAAAGGTCACTGAGGATTATTTTAGAGGGGGTAGAATCTTTCTGTGAGATAGAAAGTTTCTCTTGTGTTCTATTTTTCTCTTTATATACCAGATTTTGTTTAAGTCTTTGAAAAGATGTTTTGCATTTAGTGATTGTTCTAGTTAAATGTCAGAACTCTGGGCTTGCTTGTGAACAATAACATCTCATCTCTGCTTTCCTTTGTCACAACCTGTGATAATTGTTAACGTTGGCAAAAGACATATTTTAGTTCTCATGTTCTTTTAATATATGAATTTTGTTTTGTAGCTGTGTAATTTGTAGCTGTGATTAAAGAAAAAGCAAATGTAATATGAATCTTAGTAGAGGACTGGGAGAAGTAGCTTTTTCTTGTCTTCCACATATTTCACATGTAAAATATCTAGATAACTCTTACCTGTTTTCAGATTTCTTTGGGTTGAAGAAGGTCTGGTTCTTGTCCTTGAGAGGAAACTTGGGATACTGAGTGGTTAGAGGAGGCATTTTAGAATTTGACAGACAAGAAGCTTGAATTTATATTGTATTTTTGCCTTCATGTCAGATCAGTGGTAGATTGTGGTCTTTTAATTCACAAGTGCATAAATGAGAATTTTAGCTTTATGGTAATTATATGGTTTAAATTTATTCTGTAATTAAAAATGAAATTCTATATTCATAAATTCTAGAATATGTGAATTCCTATTGCCTGAAATCTGTGAAATCTAATACATGTGGACTTTCATGTGTGGTTATTTAATCAGAATTCCATTATGATTTTGAATATGATTTTTATAAGCTTGTCAAAGTATATGACAGATTTAATTCTTCCTCAGGGAAGAAATGTAAAGTATATCTATGTACATTCATTCAGGAAAAAGTATGGGGCAGCACCTGTGGCTCAGTGAGTAGGGTGCCAGCCCCATATACTGGAGATGGTGGGTTCAAACCTGGCCCCGGCCAAAAACTGCAAAAAAAAGAAAAAAAACAAAAAGGAAAAAGTATAAAATGAAAAGAATGAAATATAAGAAAACTCAGGAAAACCCAGAATTACTCAGCTTAGGATGATTTTTCTTAAATCCCTTCCTATGTTTTAATTCCTTAGTTATTACACATTTATGTCTAATAAATATCTAGGTGATCTTAGGATAGATTTGATTATAAATTAAGTGAATGGCTTTAAACATGTTTTAATATATTTTGATAGTATTGATATTTCTTTTCCTGATAGTATGAAAGTTTGATAAAGATATTATTGCCAGTGATATAATGGTGTTTCAGATATTAGGGTTTTGGAGGGTCATGGCCAAAGTGTACTAAGCATAAGGACATATTTATTTATTGGTTTCAATTTATACTAATTACATACTATTTTTTAGGCTAAGGTATAAATAATTGATACACCAAGGAGAGTCCAATGGGAATGAAGGGAAATTGTATTATGGTCATTTCCCTCTTATTAGAGAAAATTATTGGCTAGAATTGTTAAGTGATGTGTTACTAAGACATTTACGTTCCATCCGCTTCCCACATGGTGTCCTTGACCTCTCATAGTTACCATTCGTTTAAACAGCAAAAGTTTAGTAAGGTACTGGGTTTCTAATTTGACCTCTAATTTCAGTTTATATGTAAAAAAGTAAAAATAGGTCCTCTTAAAATAGTCTTTAATATGTTCAACTAGAATTACTCTTTTTTTTTTTTTTTTTTTTTAATAGACAGAGTCTCACTTTGTCGCCCTCGGTAGAGTGCTGTGGAGTCACAGCTCACAGCAACCTCTAGCTCTTGGGCTTAGGTGATTCTCTTATCTCAGTCTCCCAAATAGTTGGGACTACAGGCACCCGCCACAATGCCCGGCTGTTTTTTTTTTGTTGTTGTTGTAGTTTGGCCAGGGCCAGGCTTGAACCTGCCACCCTCCTCCGTATATGGGGCTGGTGTTCCCAAATTGAATCTATTCCTAATTAGATATTGAGGGGTATTTGTAAATAGCTTTTGGATGCAGAAAAGGCCACATTGTGGGTGGGTATTACAGTATCAAGTTAAGAGTATCAATAACATGTTGACTAGCAAAACCTGGAATCAGGTACTATAATACATGCAAACTTGGCCAGTTTTCTTTAAAAAAAAAAATCATAAAAAAAACTGTTAAGTTCTAAGCCAGAAGTTGACAGCCTCTAACCTGCTTGTTAGCCTAGTTGTCTGAGGATGAACACTACTTCCTTTGGAGGGTTGCTACCACTTTCCATAATTTTCTAGGGCAGACTAGAGCTACAAATCAGTAACATTTGCATCACAGGAGAGAGAGTGTTTGAAATGTGGACTCTTTCCTCCTCCTGACACAGAAGTACTGAGTCAGAATCTGAATTTAATGAGATTCCCAGGCAAATTGTATGTATGGTAAAGGTGAAAAGTATAAGAGCAAAGACTGTGCTCCAATCCATGCTTTGCCACTTAGTGGCTAAATTACTTTAAATAAATTATGAAATATTTCTGTCCTTCGGTTTTCCTAGCTGTCAAATGGGGATTAAAATGATATCCCTCTTACACTTTTACACTGCTGGTGGGACTGCAAACCAAGACAACCTTTTTGGAAAGAAGTATGGAGAATCCTCAAAGAACTAGAACTAGACCTCCCTTTTGATCCTGCAGTCCCATCATTACTGGGCATCTACCCAGAAAAAAAAAAATTATTTTATCATAAGGACATTTGCACTAGACTGTAAATTATAGCTTAGTTTACAATCATCGAACAGTGAAAACAACCTTAAATGCCCACCAATCCAGGAAGGGATTAACAAACTGTGGTATATGTATATCATGGAATACTATTCAGTCACTAAAAAAGATGGAGATTTTACATTAAACTGGATGGAGTTGGAACACATTCTTCTTAGTAAAGCATCACAAGAATGGAGAAGCAAGAATCCAATGTACTCAATTCTGATATGAGGACTATTGATCTAGTACATGGTCGGGGGTAGGAGAAAGGGGGAAGTGGAGAGAGGGCAGGAGGGAAATAATCTTTACAAGGACATAATTTCATTTTAATCAATTCACCACCTAATTATTGAATACATGTCAAACACTTGTTTTAGTGTTAGTAAAAGCAGTTCTTTGGAACTTGAGTAAAAAGAAAAATAGCTTAAAAACATTGGGTGTACATGAATAAATACTTGTATCCCTTTTAAAGGAATAAGCATAAAGTCAGTTAATAATTAAAGTATAATAAATAATTTTTTAGATAAGAGTGATGGTTATATTTCCCCCCTTTACATATCCTATTACAAGAATTTATAGTTGACTCGGCAGCTGTGGCTCACTGGACTAAGGCGCCAGCCACGTACACCTGAGCTGGCAGGTTTGAATCCAGCCCAGATCCGCCAAAAAAAAAAAACCACAATGATGGCTACAATCAAAAAATGGCCGGGTGTTGTGGCGGGCGCCTGTAGTCCCAGCTACTTGGGAGGCGGAGGCAGGAGACTCGCTTGAGCCCAGGAATTGGAGGTTGCTGTGAGCTGTGAAGCCACCGCACTCTACCCAGGGTGACAGCTTGAGGCTCTGTCTCAAAAAAAAAAAAAGAATTTATAGTTGAGAATGGGATTGTATCAGTATTTGTAAAATTCAGATTCTGGATTAATGCAATTTACCAGTTACCCAAACAGTATTCCTTCCTCGTCTGATCTAATGAGCGATATTGATAGCTTTTTATACTTGGTATATGAAGGTATGTAATAATGGAATAACATATCTACATAGCTTTGTGGACTGCTCATACAATACTTGATTTTAAATCTTCCCATAGATATAGATAGATTGCTTTTTACTGATACATTTAATTTTTTTATTGTTTCACTTATACTAGTGTGTGTGCTACATGAAGGTACCCTATAATATTAAAAAAAGTGTCTTATTAATCTAGTCCTTTCATTTTCAATTCTTAAAAAAAATCCTAGAACCCCTTTTTGTAAAAATTAAATCTTTTTTTTTTTTTTTTGTCACAGGTGTCACAGGTCACTGAAACTTCCAGCTCTTGGGCTTAGGTGATTCCCTTGCCTCAGCCTCCCAAATTGGGACTACAGGCACCCGCTAGAACTCCCGGCTATTTTTTTGTTGCACTTTGGCCAGGGCCAGGTTTGAACCCACCACCCTTGGTATATGGGGCTGATGCCCTACTCACTGAGCCACAGGCACTGCCCTGTAAAAATTAAATCTTAATTGGAAGCTGAATTTATAGGTAAAATAGAAAATTAGGTATTTTTCATCCCTTTGTACCATGATTATCTGTGGGTGGATAGTTTTATTAGTAGTATTATTATTGGTAAATTTGATTTTGGCAATCAGCAGAGACCTCAAAAATCGTGAGGATTTTCTGGGGACTTGGGCACTAGTGATAATTTTAAATGACTTGTGATCAAAGTGAATTGATGTTTTCTTTTTCTTTCTTTTTGTTTTTTAGAGACAGCCTCAAGCTGTCACCCTGGGTAGAATGCTGTGTCATCACATCTCACACCAACCTCCAACCCCCGGGCATATGAGATTCTCTCTCTTTTTTTTTTTTTTTTTTTTTTTTAAGACACAGCCTCAAGCTGTCACCCTGGATAGAGTGCTTTGGCATCACAGCTCACAGCAACCTCCAATTCCTGGGCTCAAGCGAGTATCTTGCCTCAGCCTTCCAAGTAGCTGGGACTACAGATGCCCGCCACAACGCCTGGCCATTTTTTTGGTTGCAGCCATCATTGTTGTTTGGCGGGCCCAGGCTGGATTTGAACCCGCCAGCTCAGGTGTTCATGGCTGGCGCCTTAGCCCATTGAGCCACAGGTGCTGAGCCGCATAAACTACTTTAATAATAGAATGTTCTTATCAATGGTTGCCAGTGACCACCATGTTGCTAAATTAATGATCAGCTTTCAGACCTCATCTTACCCAACTTCTTGGCATTTGACATTTTTTAAAAATTTGTTTTATTTTTTTAGACACAGGTGTTCTATCACTCAGGCTGCAGTGCAATGATAGCTTAATGTCGCCTCCAACACCTGGGCTCAAGTGATCCTCCTGTCCTAGCCTCTGAGTAGCTGGGACAGCAGGCATACACCACTATGTTCAGCTAATTTTTTAATTTTTTTGTGCATGTTGCCTCTACTCATCTTTGATAGACTTCCTTCACTTGGCTTTCATGACACTCTTCCTTGAGTGCCATTTCCCTGGTGGTTTTCTAGTCTCCTGGCTGATAACTCCTTACCTTGGTCTTCTTTTCTATCTGCATTCATGCTCTTGGTGAGCTCGCTTGGCCTCACTTTTAACTTCTACATGTGGACAATTTGCAAATGTGCACCTCCAGATTAGACTGTTCTTCTGAATTGCAGACTCACATAACCAGTGAGTCAGGAGATGCCTACCTGACATCTCCACCTGGATATGCACAGAGACTCCGCACTTTTTTAGCCAAAAGGCTGAGAAGCAATGACATCTCAAAATCAACATGAGTAACACAGAATTTGTGATCTTCACTCCCCTAAAGCTTTTCCCACCTTTCCAATTGCTCAGGCCAAAAACTTAGGTCACTTTGGGTTTTTGCTTTCATTCACACTCCACAATTAATTGTTCAGAAAATCATGTTGGCTTTGCAATCAAAATACCTCTAGATTCTGATGATTCTCTCAGATTCTCTGCTACATTTGAGCATACCTTTCCTCTGCTCAAAAGCCTCCAGCATATCCCATCTCACTTAAGAGTAAAAGACAAAGTCCCTTTAAAGCCATCCAATACTCACTGATCCAGCCTCATGACCTCTCTGGCTTATCTCTCACCAAACCTCCCTCTCGTCTGCTCCAGCTACAGTGGTCTCTGCTGTTCTCAGCACACATCAGGCAGGACTCTGCCTAGGGGCTGTGCTGGCCATTCTTTCAATATGGAGGGGTTTTTCCCCCAGACACTAGCTAACATCTTTACCTCCTTTGATCCTTTGTGACAATCTATTTTATAAGAGTGACAGGGTCATTCTTAGCACAAGTTCACTAAAAAACAAGCAAACAAACTCCAACGTGAAATATGTGAAAATTAAGAGATTTTATTGACTTTTATATGTTCTTAGAGAAAACCATTCACATGTAAAAGCCTGACAGTTGATAGGAGATTTAGTCACACTTTATTTTACACATAAATTTGTAGGGCAGACATAATTTTTCATTTCAACAAGACTTTCACATGATTATAGTCACAAAATTGGCACACTATATTAAAAAACTAAGTCAAACAGAGCTAGACAAAGTATGTAGCTTTATGCCAATTTGAATCTCAACATGCACCACCCTTCAAACATGACCCTGAAAGAATCTGCTGTGAGCTTACTAAAATATTAACCAGAGAATGTCTGAGGTCACAAATGATTGTTTATAAAATAAAACCTCTTTTCCTAGTGCTACTTGTTTTGTTATAGAAAAATATTACAAATAAAAATTAGTACTATTCAAGGTGTTCATTTCAAAATCAAATATGATACATAGGTTCAAGCCATTTTTTTCTCTCTCACATAGAAACGTAACAATATACTATGTGAAGACTGATTAAATGTAATTTGCTCACCACTATCAGCTTGGTAATGACACACCATTTACTAGGCTGACTGATGAAAAATGAGA
>CAUYON010150418.1:0-33055 GCA_963573935.1 Arctocebus calabarensis
TTTTTTTTTTTGAGACAGAGCCTCAAGCTGTCACCCTGGATAGAGTGCCGTGGCATCACAGCTCACAGCAACCTCCAATTCCTGGGCTCAAGCGAGTCTCCTGCCTCCGCCTCCCAAGTAGCTGGGACTACAGGCACCCGCTACAACGCCCGGCCATTTTTTGGTTGCAGCCATCATTGTTGTTTGGCGGGTCCAGGCTGGATTCGAACCGCCAGCTCAGGTGTACATGACTGGCGCCTTAGCCTGTTGAGCCACAGGCACCGAGCCTTTTTTTTTTTTTTTTTTTAAGACAGTCTTACTTTGTCACCTTTGGTAGAGTGCTGTGGCATTATAGCTCATAGCAATCTCAAACTCTTGGGCTCAAGCAATTCTCTTATCTCAGCCTACCAAGTGGCTACAGTTGCCCACCGTAATGCCCGGCTATTTTTAGAGATGGGGGTCTCACTGTTGTTCAGGCTGGTCTCGAACTTGTAAGCTCAGGCAATCCATCCACCTTGGCCTCCCAGAGTGCTGAGATTACAGGCGTGAGCCACCATCCCCAGCCATATTATTTAATTTTTATCATGTGTTTAGTGAGTGCTTTTTCTTTATGTCAGGTACTATAGGCACAGGGATGCAATGCTGAGTAAAACATTATCCTTGCCCTCATGTAGACTGTAGTTTGGTGATGATAAACCCACATTAAGTAAATAATCATAAAAATAGTTGCGGAGTACAATTGAGATAAATTCTGTGAAGGACAATGAAGTTTGTAGTGAGTATATATCTACATGTGCATGTGTGTTTTCCTGTCTCCTGTTTTTGTCCTAGATACTTTTTTATTATATTTATTTTTTCCCATTGCTACTATTGTAGTTCAAACTATCTTCATCAGTTATCTGGGCTGCTAGATTGTCTCTGTCTGTTCTCCAGTCTTTGTCCAGACTGGCGTTTTTCCTTTCTTCTTCTTCTTCTTTTTTTTTTAAGAGACAGAGACTCACTTTGTTGCCCTTGGTAGAGTGCTATGGCATCGCAGCTCACAGCAACCTCCAGCTCTTGGCCTTAGGTGATTCTCTTGCCTCAGCCTCCTGAGTAGCTGGGGCTACAGGTGCCTGCCCCAATGCCCAGCTATATTTTTGTTGTTGTTACAGTTTGGCTGGGGTCAAGTTCAAACCCGCCACCCTTGGTATATGGGGCCCATGCCCTACTCACTGAACCGCAGGTGTCACCCCTTTTTTTCTTTTTCTTTTCTTTTCTTTTTTTTGAGACAGAGCCTCAAGCCATCACCCTGGAGAGAGTGCTATGGCATCACAGCTCACAGCAACCTCCAATTCCTACTCCAACTACTACTGTTGTTGTTTGGCGGGCCTGGGCCAGCTCAGGTGTATGTGGCTGGCGCCCTAGCCCGTTGAGCCACAGGTGCCGAGCCTCTTTTCTTTTTTTAAAGGTAGGATCCTTCTGTGTTGCCTAGGCTAGAGTACAGTGATGTCATCATAGCTCACTGTAACCTCAACCTCCTGCTCAAGTGATCTTCTTGTCTCAGCCTCCTGAGTAGCTGGGACTACAGGTGTAGCCCACCACACTTGAATTTTCTATTTTTTGTTGAGACAGAGACTTGTGTTTCTCAGGCTCGTCTTGAACTCCTGGGCTCAAGCCATCCTCTTACCTCAGCCTCCTAAAGCACTAGAATTATAAGCATTAGCCACTGTATTCAGCCTTGTGGCAGGGTCTTGTTTTGTGACCCACGTTGGTGTAATCATTGCTTATTGTAATCTCCAGCTCTTGGGCTTAGTAATCCTGCCTCAGCCTCCTTTGTAGCTATGACTGAAGTGTGCATTACTAGGCCAGTCTAATTAAAAAAAGAATTAAATTTTTTTTTTTTGCAGTTTTTGGCTGGGGCTAGGTTTAAACCCACCACCTCCAGTATATGGGGCCAGCACCTTACTCCTTTGAGTCCAGGCACCATCCAGAATTTTAAAAGTTTGTTTTTTTTTTGTAGAGATGGGTTCTCACTATGTTGCGGAGGCTGGTCTTAAACTCTTAGCCTTAGGCGATTCTCCTGCCTTAGCCTCCTAAAGAACTGCTAAGCCCACCCTACACTAAATTCTTTTTCTTTCTTTTTTTTTTTTTTTTGAGACAGAGCCTCAAGCTGTCACCCTGGGTAGAGTGCTGTGGCATCACAGTTCACAGCAACCTCCAATTCCTGGGCTACAGCGAGTCTCCTGCCTCCGCCTCCCAAGTAGCTGGGACTACAGGCGCCCGCCACAACGCCCGGCCAATTCTTGGTTGCAGCCACCATTGTTGTTTGGTGGGCCCGGGCTGGATTCGAACCCGCCAGCTCAGATGTACGTGGCTGGCGCCTTAGCCTGTTGAGCCACAGGTGCCGAGCCCTTAGAGTAAATTCTTAATGTGGCCTCTGAACCCCCATATAAGCTGTTCCTCTCCTTTCTCTTTCCCTGTCTAGATTGATCTTGTACCATTTCTCCTCTCTTTCTATGCTCTAGCCCCATAAACATTTCAGCATTAGTTAAGAATGTATTTTCTTTTAGCAAAGGCTGTTGCACATACTGTTCCAATAGTCTGGAATGCATCATCATCTGCTTATTTCATTTAGTCAGTGCCTACTCATTCATCAGCTGAAGTGTCACTTCTCTGAGGAGCCGTTCTGTAACAGTCTCTAGGTTTCTTTGATATATATTTTTATAGAAGTCTACTTATTTGGGCAGGGCATGGTGGTTCATTGTAATCCCAGCACTCTGGGAGGCTGAGGCAGGAGGATTGTTTGAGTTCATGGTTTCAAAACTAGTCTGACCCAGAGCGAGACCTCGTCTCTTAAAGGAAAAAAAAAATAGCCAGGCGCTGTGGTGAGTGCCTGTAGTCCAGCTACTTGGGAGGCTTTGGCAAGAGGATCACCTGAGCCCAAGAGTTTGAGGTTGCTAGAGCTATGACGCCATGGCACTCTACCAAGGGTGACAAAGAGATTCTGTTTCAAGAAAAAAAAAAAAAGAAAGAAACAAACGAAAAAAGAAGCCTACGTATTTTCTTTAGAACACCCACCTAGTTCAAAGTATATATTCAGGATCAGCACCTGTAGCGAGCAGTGGTTAGGGCGCCGACCATGTACACCAGAACTGGTGGGTTCGAACCTGGCCTGGGCCTGCCAAACAACAATGACAACTACCAAATAAAAAAAAAAAATAGCCGGGCATTGTGGCGGGCACCTGTAGTCCCAGCTACTGGGGATGCTGAGGCAAGAGAATCACTTCAGCCCAAGAGTTTGAGATTGCTGTGAGTTGTGATGCCATGGCACACTACTGAGGGAGACATAGTGAGACTGTGTTTCAAAAAATAAAATAAAATAAGTTATATATTCAGTGTTTGTCTCCTTTATTAGATGCAAGCTGTATGAAAGTAAGAACCATGTTTAGTTTTAAAATCACCTCTGCTTGCCTCAATAAAAACTTACTGAAAGAATGAATGTTTACTATATACAGTTGTACTCCTAATAAGCTTGTGGATATAAAGAAACATATATATGTGTATTTCATCAAATCTGAGACACCATTGATTTAAAGATGCATCTTTTTTTTGTACCTCAAGAAAGCTACCAGTTATGATATTATCAGTTGTAACATATATACAACTGTTTTACACGTGTTGAGGTGAAAAATGTGCCTCTTAGAATCAATGAAATTTGATTTTTTAAAAAAGAGTCTAATTGGTATCTGTCTTTCTTTCTACTTAATGTATTGCAAAATATCTTTATATTCAGTAAATTTACTTCTGCCCTATCATTTTAAATATTTGCATAGTATTCTGTTATACAGATCTAACCTTTCTTGTACGCAAAAGAAATTCACATTTAAAATACTTTTATTTGCGGCCCAGCGCAGTGGCTCATGCATGTAATCCTACCACTCTGGGAGGCCGAGGTGGCTGGATTGCTTGAGCTCAGGAGTTTAAGACCAGCCTGAGCAAAAGCAAGTCATTCCCCCCCTACTAAAAATAGAAAAACTGCTGTGAGCTCTGATGCCATGGCACTCTACCCAGGGCAACAGCTTGAGACTTTGTCTCAAAATAAATAAATAAATAAAATGTTCTAATTCACATTTTAAAAATACTTTTCTACTTTGCCAATGCTGTATTTTAGTTTCCACCTACAAGCTTCTACAGATTTGGAGTATTATCTTGTTGTCTAAAAATTTCTTGTGTTGGCAGGCCACATTAGGCCTATAGGCTGTTTGCCAACCCCTGCTTAACACTCTTAAAAACTTCTTGAGGATTCCAAGAGCTGTGTTTCTGTACCTTGTATCTATTAATGTATACTGCATTAGAAATTAAAACTGAAAATTTGGGGGTTTGGAAGTGAGAAGTAAGACTTATTTCCTAATAAATTTTTTCCTTTTTTTTTTGAGACAGAGTCTCACTATGTGGCCTTCCATAGAGTGCAGTGGCATCACAGCTCACAGCAACCTCCAAGTCTTGGTCTTAAGTGATTCTCTTGCCTTAGCCTCCCAAGTAGCTGGGACTATAGGTGCTCACCACAGCACCCAGCTATTTTTTGGTTGTAGTTGTCATTGTTGTTTGGCAGGCCCAGGCTGAGTTCGAACTCTCCAGTTCTAGTGTATGTGGCTGGCGCCCTAGCCGCTGAGCTATAGGCACCGAGCCTAAATTTTTTACTTTTTAATTTCATGTTAAGTATAGACATTTATATGTATATTGAATTGGGTTATTAAAAAATGTGTCTTTTATTTTGCCCTTGTAGGTAGGGAGAGAAGAAAATCTCTTCTGTTGCTTTTCTGGTTAGGGAGAATTATAGAAACATATAGAAATATGAACAATAAAATAAATTCTTTTTTTTTTTTTTTTTTTGAGACAGAGTCTCAAGCTGTTGCTTTGGGTAGAGTGCTGTGGTATCACAACTCACAGCAACCTCCAACTCTTGGGCGTAAGCCATTCTGTTGCCTCAGCCTCCCAAGTAGCTGAGACTACAGGTGCCTGCCACAACGCCCAGCTATGAGACAAGAGTCTCACTACATCGCCCTTGGAGTGCTGTGGCATCACAGCCACCTCAAACTCCTTGGCTTAAGCAAGTCTGTTGCCTAAACCTCCCAAGTAGCTGGGACTGCAGGTGCTTGCCACAACACCTGGCTATTTTTTTTTTGTAGTTGTCATTGTTGTTTAGCAAGCCTGGGCTGGGTTCGAACTTGCCAGCCCCAGTGTATGTGGCTGGCACCCTAACCACTGACCTATGGGCGCCAAGCCAGTAAAATAAAGTTTAAAACGAGAATATATAAGCCCATTTCATAGCCCATTTCTTTTTCTTTTATTCAGAGATAGAGTCTCACTGTGTCACCCTCGGTAGAATGCTGCAGTGTCACAGTTCACAGCAACCTCAAACTCCTGGGCTTAAGCTATTCTCTTGCCTCAGCCTCCCTAGTAGCTTGGACTACAGGTGCCCACCAGAATGCCCAGATATTTTTTTATTGTAGTTATCATCATTGTTTGGCAGGCCCAGGCTAGGTTTGAACCCACCAGCCCTGGTGTATGTGGCCATCGCTCTAGCTGCTGAGCTATAGGCGCAGAGCCTCATAGACTGTTTCATTTTGGAGCTATGACATCATTACACATCACCCCGGAAATCTCTATTTGTACACCCATGAGAAGAGAGTGAAGGAAAGCAAATAACTTCTTTCTATTTTTATGAAAATAGTTTTTACTTCATAGACCTATTAAAAGAGTCTTAGGGACCTCCAGAGGTTCCCCCAAACCATATTAAGTACCTCATGATAAGGAGGATTAAGTGATAACTTTTATGGTATGAGCGATAAGCTCTGTGGCTATTTAGAGTAGGGGCAATTGACAAGAGCTGGTATCCAAGGAAGAAAGAGGTCTAAGTAATTTTTTTCTTAAACTTTCTAATTTGAATAGTACATTATAAAATAAAACAAAGAAAAAAATTAGTAATTCATGGAAAAGTATTTAGAAACTATTCTAGAAATCTAAAATTTTCTGAACTTTGAGAAGTTTACAAAAATGCAGAAAAGATAACAGTCAAAATGTGCAAAACTAGGTTTGTTTGTAAATCACAGATAAAGTAACAAGGAAGTTACTAAGTAAATATTTGGGAATTGCCTTTGGAAGAGTTGGCATATATGTATGTATTTACAGATACATTTCATTTGTGTTGATTAAAGAATTAATTTCGTAATACCTACCTTTGGGGGCTAGAGATAATGTTTAAAATCTTTAATAATTTATTTTTCACTCCTAATTGATATTTGATGTTTTGATGTTTCAGATTCGTTACATTTCACAAACACAAGGCTTGCCAGCAGAATATCTTCTCAGTGCTGGAACAAAAACAACCAGATTTTTCAACAGAGATCCTAATTTGGGATACCCACTATGGAGGCTTAAGGTCTGTCTTCTTTATTATACTTCCTGGCCTTGTACTTCTCACCCTCAACTTTGAATTCATAGTTTAATTATTAAATTCTGGAGGTAGGCTCAGCGCCTGTGGCTCAGCGGGCTAAGGCGCCAGCCATGTACACCTGAGCTGGCGGGTTCGAATCCAGCCCGGACCCACCAAAACAACAATGACAACTGCAACCAAAACATGGCCGGGCTCTGTGGCGGGCGCCTATGGTCCCAGCTACTTGCGAGGCGGAGGCAAGAGACTCGTTTGAGCCCAGGAATTGGAGGTTGCTGTGAGCTATGATGCCACAGCACTCTATCCAGGGTGACAGCTTGAGGCTCTGTCTCAAAAAAAAAAAAAATTCTGGAGGTAGAGGAAGGGAGAATATGTTTGTAGGAAGAAACTTTTTTTTTTTTTTGAGACAGAGTCTTACTTTGTCACCCTTGGTAAAGTGCTGTGGTGTCTTAGCTCACAGCAACCTCAAAATCCTGAGCTCAAGTAATTCTCTTGCCTTGGCCTACCAAGTAGCTGGGACTATGGGCGTCCGCCACAGTGCCTGGCTATTTTTAGAGATGGGGTGGTGGTCTGGCTCAGGCTGGTTTTGAACCCATGAGGTCAGGCAGTCCACCCACCTTAACCTTCCAGACTGTTGGGAGTACAGGCGTGAACCACTGCGCCTGGTGCCTGTAGGAGGAAACTTGTTGAAAATTATTTCATTGCATTCATTTGGCCTTGTTCTTAATTAAAAAACAAAACATTAAGTGCCAGTTTAGTTGGCTGAGATTATTATTTTTTTTTTGAGACAGAGCCTCAAGGTGTCACCCTGGATAGAGAGCCATGGCATCACAGCTCACAGCAACCTCCAATTCCTGGGCTCAAGCGAGTCCCCAGCCTCCGCCTCCCAAGTAGCTGGGACTAAAGGGGCTCACCACAATGCCCGGCCATGTTTTGGTTGTAGCCGTCATTGTTGTTTGGTGGACCCGAGCTGGATTCGAACCCGCCAGCTCAGGTGTACATGGCTGGCGCCTCAGCCTGCTGAGCCACAGGCGCTGAGCCTTTTTTTTTTTGATTGCAGCTGTCGTTGTTTGACGGCCCGGGCTGGATTTGAACTGTCAGCTCAGGTGTATGTGGCTGGCACCTTAGCCCGTTGAGCCACAGGCGCCAAGCCAGGCTGAGATTATTTTGTGTACGTGGAATCAGCAAGCTGGTATGGGATATGGAGAATAGTGTTCACTATTAAATGATACAGTGACATGAAGAACTAGAGACATTCTTTTATTTTTTATTTTTTGAGAGAGTCTCAGTTGGTCAACCTTGGTAGAGTGCCATGGTGTCTTTAGCTCACAGCAACCTCAAACCTTAGTTTCCCAGGTAGCTGGGACTACAGGCGCTTGCCATAGCACCTGGCAATTTTTTAGAGATAGTGTCTTGCTCTTGTTCAGGTTGGTCTCGAACTTGTGAGCTCAGGCAATCCACCAGCTTCAGTCTCCCAAGCACTGGGATTATAGGCATGAGCCACCATGCCCAGCTAGAGATATTTTTAGTAGTGACTATTTTTAGAGAATTCTCAGTAAACATGATAAAATAACAATTTTCTTTTTTTTTTTTTTTTGAGACAGAGCCTCAAGCTGTCACCCTGGACAGAGTGCTGTGGCATCACAGCTCACAGCAACCTCCATTTCCTGGGCTCAAGCGAGTCTCTTGCCTTCACCTCCCAAGCAGCTGGGACTGCAGGCACCCGCCACAACGCCCGGCCATATTTTTGGTTGCAGCCGTCATTGTTTTTTTTTTTTTTTTTTGGCAGGTCTGGGCTGGATTCGCACCCACAGCTCAGGTGTACGTGATGTGGCTGGCGCTTTAGCCCGCTGAGCCACAGGCGCCGAGCCAAATAACAATTTTCTAACTGTCCATATCTAGCTACATTTTTTCTTGAAACAAATATTAACTTTTTACTTGTGAGCCTACTGCTTTTTTTTCTTTCTTTTTTTTTTTTTTGAGACAGAGCTTCAAGCTGTGGCCCTGGGTAGAGTGCTGTGGCATCACAGCTCACAGCAACCTCTAACTTCTGGGCTTAAGGGATTCTCTTGCCTCAGCCTCCCAAATAGCTGGGACTATAGGCGCCTGCTACAATGCCCGGCCATTTTTTGATTGTAGTTGTCATTGTTTGGTAGACCCAGGCTGGGTTAAACCTGTGAGCTCTGGTGTATATGGCTGCCGCCTTAGCCACTTGAGTGACAGGTACTGAACCTTTTTTGTTTTCGAGATAGAGTCTCACTGTTTCGCCCCCTGTAGAGTGCTGTACTGTCATAGCAGCCTCAAACTTTTTGGCTTAAGCGATTCTCTTGCCTCAGCTATCCAAGTGCCTGGGATTATAGGCGCCCTCCATGTCACCTGGCTATTTTTTTTTTGGTTGCAGTTGTCGTTGTTTAGCAGGCTGGGGCCAGGCTTGAATTGCCATCCTCAGTGTATGTGGCTGGCACCCTATTTACTGAGCTACAGGCACCATGCCCAGTCTACTGCTTTAACTGGAGAAATCTCTGAGTAATTAGATTATCCATGTGATTTCAGATATCACTTCATTTCAGAGTATCTTTAAGAGAGAAATGGTATTGTCCCCTTTCACCTGCCATTTCTTTAGGAATTATGCTGCATCATTGCTTGCATGTTTATTTTATCACTGTTGAAAGTGTGACTAGATAGATATCAAGGTCACATCTCTCCATCAGAATATTTTCTGGTTATAAATTACTTTCATGTTTGCCATCTATGGTTGGCAAGGCGACAACACTTACCTCTTTGTATGCTGGCTTTGATTTTGAATAAAATGTGAAAATAACATGCACATGGAATTTTAAAAAATCCATATTTTATAGACACCCGAAGAACATGAACTGGAGACTGGAATAAAATCAAAAGAAGCTCGAAAATACATTTTTAACTGTTTAGATGACATGGCTCAGGTAAGTATGGAAAATTTCAGAAAGTTAGATATTTATGTATTTATTTAATCAAAGATACACCTCTGTTGATTATACTAAAGATGGATTTAATCTCTTTCTAGTATTCATTTTCAGGTTTTATAGAAAAAATACATTGATATTCTGCCATATATTAAAAGAACATTTGAATCCAAATGAAGTATGCTTTTAGAATTATACCTTTCTTCCTTGCTTTGCTTAGTCTTGTTAGGTATCAGTGTTTTAAAATATTACTAAATGAGGATTTCCTTCTTGTCCCATTTTCTCTACTAAATAAATGCTTGCATAAGAGCTGTATTTATTGAGTGCTTATTATGTTACAAACTCTGAACATTTACACTTATGTAATTTAGTATTTTCAATAGTAGAAACTTTTATATCGAAGTAATAACTTTCGCTTAACTTGTTTGAAATTTTTATGACAAGAACTTATCAATTTTATTCTACTAAATTTAAATGAGGATTTTAATTAGATAGCATGAAAAGAGCTTCTTCTTGTGAAAATGATTATACTGTAATAAAAAGAATTTCCCCAGATTTCTCTTCTGATGATTTTATATAAATAGTTTAGAGGAAAAGCAGGTGTTTAGTGTCAGCATTAAAGGTTAGGTGAAGAAGTATAATATTTCTAAATTTTCCTCTGAAAGGTGAATATGTCTACAGACTTAGAGGGAACAGATATGTTGGCAGAGAAGGCGGATCGAAGAGAATACATTGATTTGTTAAAAAAAATGCTAACAATTGATGCAGATAAGAGAATTACTCCTCTGAAAACTCTTAATCATCAGTTTGTGACAATGACTCACCTTCTGGATTTTCCACATAGCAATCAGTGAGTATGGTGCATTTGGGGGCTTTTTGCCATGATGTGGTCTTTACAAGTGGAACTGTAAAGTGAGCAGCAGCTTGGGTGCTCACCGATGCTCTTCTTTCTCATTGAAAAATCGTAAGATTAAAAATTAGATGTGTATTTTTCCTCTTCATGATTATAAAAATCTTTTTACTCATTTTATTCTGAAAGTGCTTGGAAGAAAAACTTTAATCTGTGTTCATTGAATTATCTGCTATCTTTTTAAATCAGCATTCATTAGTCAATCTTAATCTCTTTTTCAGTGTTAAATCCTGTTTTCAGAACATGGAGATCTGCAAGCGGAGGGTTCACATGTATGATACAGTGAGTCAGATCAAGAGTCCCTTCACTACACACGTTGCCCCAAATACAAGCACAAATCTAACTATGAGCTTCAGCAACCAGCTCAATACCGTGCACAATCAGGTATTCAGCAATGATTTTGGGAACTCAAGCTTAAGTGGGAGAGAAACTTAGTAAGATTACAGGGTGAGGAACCAGTCTTTGTTATAGTGATCTTGTTGCTTAAGAATTTTCTATGTGGCCCAATTTGATGGAAGACAGGATAGACGTAACACCTGCCAGTCATGTGCTGACAAAAATTACATACAAAGACTTAATCTGTGCCCTAGAATGTCTTAGCACAAGGTCTGACTGTTGTATTGCTGTTAGTTGTATTAACTTTACCCTGGTGACTCTTCTTTCCTATTAGAAGAAGGATTTTATATTTCATTACTGTTTTGAAAGGTTTCCAATCATGGACTTTAAGGGCATCACCGCTCACAGCAACCTTCAATTCCTGGGCTCAAGCAAGTCTCCTGCCTCCGCCTCCCAAGTAGCTGGGACTGCAGGCTCCTGCCACAATGTCCGGCCATTTTTTGGTTGCAGCCGTCATTATTGTTTGTTGGGCCCGGGCTGGATTCGAACCTGCCAGCTCAGGTGTACATGGCTGGCGCCTTAGCCCATTGAGCCACAGGCGCTGAGCCGAGTTAAGCTTATTTCTATAAATGAAAGCTTTCTGGTTTCTTAGCTAGGTCTGCTTTTTAAATGGAAGAGCTCATGAGATTTTGGTGGAATCTTCTATTTTTTTGTACAGAAGTAGTTAGTGTTTATACATGGTATAGCCACAACCAGTACAGTACTATTTGTTATTCTTTGTTTGCTTATTCAACTTTATAATATTCCTTAAATTTAGGGACTGAGAAAATTTCTTAAGCAAAGAGTTATTTCAAGGACAGTTTGGGTTATATTTTAAAACTTTGTTCTCAGTTTTTCTGGATAAATTCTGTATATGTAAAAGTATTGTCTATTTCCACTTTATGCAAGTGTACAAATGAAATCCTTTTGTTTTTTAGGCCAGTGTTCTAGCTTCCAGTTCTACTGCAGCAGCTGCTACTCTGTCCCTGGCTAATTCAGATGTCTCACTGCTAAACTACCAGTCAGCTCTGTACCCATCATCTGCAGCACCAGTTCCTGGAGTTGCCCAGCAGGGTGTTTCCTTGCAGCCTGGGACCACCCAGATTTGCACTCAGACAGATCCATTCCAACAAACATTTATAGTATGTCCACCTGCATTTCAAAGTAAGTGAGGAAACTCCTATATTATATGATATTATATTAGACCTACTTGCTTTGTTCTGAAATAAAGAAAATGTATATTTCATGATTTGATAATGATTTAGGCAGATCTAGTTGTTTAGTTCTGATCTTTGACAAATTTAAACTATCTCAGATGATCAGGATAACTAAAATTGGGTGATATCACAAAGTAGATATTCTCTTTTTACATTGTTTATCTAATTATAATACTATCTGAGAATAATAGGTGCTTAATTTGTGTTTCCTTAATCAAATTGCCTGATACCAGTTTTCTTGCCCAAGGAATCCTTGAAAGTGTGATAACTTATATAAGCATGTATCTGTCAATATGCTGATTATATACAGCTTGAAAAAATTTATTGTAACCAGAATTGCTATATATATATATATATATATATATTTTTTTTTTTTTTTTTTTTTTTTTTAGACAGAGCCTCAAACTGTCGCCCTGGGTAGAGTGTCGTGGCATTACAGCTCACAGCAACCTCCAATTCCTGGGCTCAAGCGAGTCTCCTGCCTCTGCCTCCCAAGAAGCTGGGACTACAGGCACTCGCCACAACGTCCGGCTATTTTTTTTTTGTTTGGGTTGTAGCCGTCATTGTTGGTTGGTGGGCCCAGGCTGGATTCGAAACTGCCAGCTCAGGTTTACATGGCTGGTGCCTTAGCCCGCTAAGCCACAGGTGCCGAGCCGGTAGCTTTTTTTTTTTTTTAAACTAAAAAACTAAAAAAAGGATTCTGTTTATTGAGGGCAAGGGGATGCAAACAATGTGAAAAACAAAAGCTCATCTGGCATTTTCTGGCATTTAATTAACTTTTTCTTCTCTGCTTGACAAATGGGAATTGGATTTTATTTGTATGTATTCTAAGGATCCTGATCTGCTCATGAAATCCTTATACAGGGAGAAGCTGTGGGGCAGATGTTTGAAGCAATCCTTTGAGAGAACACTTTTCAGGGCAGAGTAATTGCCCTGTTCTGCCTACTTCCATCCCTTCTGCTTCATGTATACTACAAAGCAGTCATTGCACGTGATGGTGAGGCCTGCAATTAGGGAAAAGAAGCTCTGGAAGCTCACTTTGCCATCTTAGCACTGGTCCTTCATTATTTTGTCTAAGTCCAGAGGATCTTTTTGATTTTCCAAAAATCCTGGGAACTCCTTCTTCATGAGCTCTCTGAGGTCCTCCTTTGTTAAGTAGCCTTTATCCCTGGCAAATTTGTGAAACATGAACATTATGGTTTTCATGGCATGCTCCATCTGAGATGGCATTTTGGTGAAGTCTACTGAAATCTGGCCCGAGAGGCGCAGTGGATGCTAGCTAGCTGGGGTGCAGAGGCTGTTGGTAGCTTTTTAATTGTTGTTTCAATGTCAGTGGTTGATATTGGCCTATTCAAGAGTTCTGTATCTTCCTGGTTGAATCTAGGGAGGTAATATGATTCCAGGAATTTGTCTATTTCTTTCATGTTTTCAAATTTTGGGGCATAGAGGTTGTTGTAGTGTTCAGTGACAATATTTTGTATTTCTGTGGTATCTGTTGTTATTTCCCCTTTTTCATTTTGGATTCAGCTTATTAAAGATTTACTTTTCTGTTTCTGGTTAATCTGGCCAAGGGTTTATTAATTTTATTTATCTTTTCAAAGAAAGAAGCTTTTTGCTTCGTTTATCTTCTGAGTGGTTCTTTTCTTCTTAATTTCATTTAGTTCTGATCTGATTTTGGTTATTTCTTTTTTTTGATACTATGTGATTGGGTTCTTCTTTTTCTAGTTCCTTGAGATGGTTCATTAGATTTGTTGATTTGCATTCTTTCTGATTTTTTGGATGTGGGCATTTAATGTGATGAATTTTCTTCTTTGGACTGCTTTTGCAGCATCCCACAGGTTTTGATAGTTTGTGGCTTCTTTGTCATTTTGTTCAAGGAATGTAATGATTTCCTTCTTTATCTCCTCCTTAACCCAGCTATTGTTCAGCAATAAGTTGTTCAGTTTCCATGATTTTGTGAGGGGATGAGTGTTTCTGATGGAATTGATTTCTACTTTTATTCTATTGTACTCTGTAAAGATACCACTATTGTTTTAATTTGTTTTGAGGCTTGTTTTGTGACCTAGGATGTGATTGGTTTTGGGAAATGATCCATGAGCTGATGAGAATAAAGTATAGTTAGGGGGGGTGAAATGTTTTGTAAATGTCTCTTAAGCCTGTTTGTTCTAGAGTCAAGTTTAAGTCCAAAATTTCTTTGTTTAATTTCTGCTGGAAGGATTATCCATTTCTGGTATTGAGGTGTTAAAGTCCCTGACTATTAATCATGTTGTTATTTATTGTATTATTTATATAGATTATAATTTGTTTTATAAATCTGGGAATGTCTGAGTTGGATGCATAAATACTCTTGTTACATTGTTCCCTTGATCATTATAAAATATCTACCTTTGTCTTTCTTTTGTTGCTTTAAATTCAGTGGTATATGCTATAAGGATTGCAGCTCCTGCTTTTCTTTTCATTTGCACTTGCATGAAATGTTGTTTTCCAACCCTTCACCCTGAGTCTTGCTTGATTTGTCATTGGAAATTAGATGCATTTATTGAATACAGCAGATACTAGGCTTGAGTTTTTTTTTAATTCAATCAACAAGTGTCTATGTCTTCACCGGGTCATTCAAGCTATTGACATTTATTGAGAGCCAGGTTCAATGCCTGTAATCCCAGTACTGTGGGAGGCTGAGGAGGGAGAATTCCTTGAGCTCAGGAGTTCAAGACTCGCCTGAGCAAGAGTGAGACCCTGACTCATGAAAAAATGGAAAAATCCAGCTGGGCACCACAGCGAGTACCTGTAATCCCAGTGGCTTCCAGAAGCTCAGGCAGCAGGATGCCCACACCCAAGTCTGAGGTTGTAGTGAGCTATGACGCCACTACACTCTGCTCAGGGGCATAGGGTGGGACTCTGTCTCAACAACAACAACAAAAAAAGCAAAGAAATAAAAAATAAGCAAGGTGGGTGGTGCCTGTGGCTCAAAGGGGTAGGGTGCCAGCCCCACATGCCGGAGGTGGTGGGTTCAAACACAGCCCTGGCCAAAAAAAAAAAAAAAAAAAAAGGCAGGGAAATTAAACAAAACAAAACAAAAGACATTTATTGAGAGAATTGATAAAAAAAGGTAGATTTCTGATCATCCTGTTGTGAGGGACTCAGTTGCTTTATTACTTGGGCCATTGTGAGAGCTAGGCTCTGTCCTTAAGTTACTAGGTAGTTTTACTTTTCTGGGAGACTGTTGTGTTCATAGTATATAGTATAGGTCTGAGTCCTTTCTGCAAGGCAAAGCTAGTAGTGGTAAATTTCCTCAATGTTTGGATGTCAGGAAAATATTTGATATCTCCATCAAATTTGGAACTTGATGGCTCGGCGCCTGTGGCTCAACGGGCTAAGGTGCCAGCCACATACACCTGAGCCGGCGGTTCGAATCCAGCCTGGGCCCGCCAAACAGCAATGACGGCTGCAACCAAAAAATGGCCGGGTGTTGTGGCGGGCGCCTGTAGTCCCAGCTACTTGGGAGGTGGAGGCAGGAGACTCACTTGAGCCCTGGAATTGGAGGTTACTGTCAGCTGTGATGCCATGGCACTCTACCCAGGGTGACAGCTTGAGGCTCTGTCTCAAAAAAAAAAAAAAAATTTGGAACTTGATTTTGCATGATATAGAATCTTAGGCTAGCAGTTGTTCTGTTTGAGAAGATTAGAGATAGGAGACCACTCTTTTCTGGATTATGATGTTTCCACTGATAAATCAGCTGTTAATCTGATTGATTTAGCCTTTTTGGCCCTTAAAGGTCAGATGCTGCTTATGCTGGCAGCTTGTAGAATTTTCTCTTTAATTTTGACTTTGACCAGACTAATTACAATGTGTCTAGAAGATGCTTTGTTTGAATTGAGTTGACCTAGAATTCAATAGCCGTCTAGTTATTATATGTCTGGGTCTCTGGCAATGCTTGGGAAATTTTCAACTACAATGTCTTCAACTAGAGATTCCATGCTTTTGGGACTCTCTTCTCCTTTAGGAATACTTATGATTTGTATGTTTGTATGCTTTGCATAGTCCCACATCTCTCTTAAGAGATTGCTCTGCTTTCTCTTTTTTTTCCACCTCTTTAAATAATTGGGTTAGCTTGAAAGTCTTATCTTTGAATTCTGAGAGTCTTCTCCATGATTTAACCTGTTGCTAAAACTCTATGCTGTGTTTTGAAGTTCTCTGAATGCATCTTTCAATTTCAGATCCTTGTTGACCTTGTTTTTAATTTAATTCCTTCCTTCTTCCCTCCCTCGCTTCCTCCTTTCCTCCCTCCCTCTTTCCTTCCCTTTCTCCCTCCTTTCCTTCTCTCTTTCTTTTTGACAGAATGTAACTCTGTCACCCTGGGTAGAGGGCTGTGGCTTGCAGCAACCTCAGTGTCTTGGGCTAAAGCTATCCTACTGCCTCAGCCTCCTGAGTAGCTGACAGTCTGAGATTACAGGCATGTGTGACTATACCTGGCTAGTTTTTCTATGAGATTGGGTCTCACTCTTGTTCAGACTGGTCTCAAACTCCTGAGCTCAAGCAATCTGCCTGCCTCGGCCTCCCAGAGTGCTAGGATTACAGGCGTTAGCCATTATGCCTGATTTATTTTGCTAATTTCTTGAGACAGGTTTGGGACTTCTTTTTACTAGTTTTCCATTTTTTCTTCAATTCCATTCATCTTATTTGTCATTCATATTCTGAATTCTGTAACTGTCATTTGAACAATTTCTTAATGGTTGGAATTTTATGTAGAAGCACTATTGTGATCCCTTGGTGGGAGAAGGGTTGATCTGTTCTGGTTTTGCATGTTGCCAGAGTTTTTTGCTGGTTCCTTCTCATGTTCGTTTGTTTGTTTGTTTCCTTTTCTTTCTATCTTCCCCTTTACCTTCCTCCTCTTTACCTCTTCTGGCTGTAAGTCTAGGCTGTTGGGTTGAGTTGATCCAGTTTTCCCTGTCAACTTCCTTTCCTGTTTCTCCTTTCTGCTCGTGTCCTGTGCATTTGCTCTGTGCCTTCACTGCCCTGTCTGAGTAAGGTGGTCAGAATGGTGGTAGCTGCCCTCATTTCTCCCCACTTTTATCAGGAGAGGCTGGAAAAGGGTTGCCACTGTACTGCCATCTTGGCTCCCTCCTTAACCATCTTTCTCGAGAGATATTTTAGTAGCATAGAATTCTAGATGAGTTATTTTCTTTCTGCATATTACAATTTCTCGTCTTTTGGTGTTCATTGTTGCTCTGGGGAGTTAGATTTCAGTCTAACTGCTGCTCTTTTGACAGTATTTTATCTTTTTCCCCTTATGATTTTTCTTGTTCTCTGGGTTTCTGAAATTTAATTATACATCTAAGTGTAGATTTTATTTCTCTTGCTTAGGAATTCTTGGTCCTCTTGATTCTGTGGATTACTATCATCCATTGGTTCTGTACAATTCTCAGGTGGTATCTTTTCTCTTTTCTAATGTTTTCTTTACCACATTTCTGTTTCTTTCTTTCTTTCCTTCCTTTTTCCTTTCTTTTCCTGTCTTGTCCTGTTTCACTTCCTCACCCTGGGTACAGTGTCCTGGCATCATAGCTCACAGCAACCTCAAACTCTTGGACCTGAGCAATCCTCTTGCCTCAGCCACCCGAGTAGCCTGGAATCACTTAAGCCCAGGAGTTGGAGGTTGCTGTGAGCTGTGATGATATGACACTCTACCCAGGGTGATAGCTTGAGGCTCTGTTTACAAAAAAAAAAAAATTGAAGCAATTTCCTTCTCTTTTTAAAAACTTGAGAATTTTTTTTTTTTTTATTACAGATGAGTTTTGAATATTGTCATGTTGCAGGAAGACCAGACCCAATAGAGAGAAAGGGCATCCAAATACCACACTTATAAGAGGAAGGACTTTATTAACCAGCTGGGAGCTTATGACATAGAAGAATTCCAAATGGCTGTGCTCCCTGACTGTCTTGGTCTTTCCCTTTTTATTGACAGTCAAACAGTTCCAACCCATAGGTACCCTTCTCATTGGCCAGTTTAAATCAAGCGGGAGATGCTATTCCAGCCCCTACAGAACTATACGATTTCACAGAAGTGGAAATTTCCAAGTTCTAGGAAGTTAAGTTTACAAATTCCCAAGAGCTGAGTCACCATGGAGAGGCTCCTGCAGGTGTATCCTTGTGGTTTCCTTGAGATGAAGACCTATTTTCCTAGACCTCACCCTTCTCCGGTATCCTCTCTTATTCAAATACTTTTTCTGTGTCTATTGAAATGATCATATGGCTTTTCATTGATTGATTTTTTTCATTTATTTATTTATTTCATTGATTGATTTTAGACTGTTAACCAACTTTGCAGTCCTGGGTAGACTTAGTTAATCATGATTCTTTTTATACATTGCTGGATTTGATTTACAAATATTTTGTTAATCATTTTGTGTTTATGTACATGAAGGATATAATTTTCTTTTCTTGTAATATCTTTGGCAGGTTTTAGATTAGTTTTTTGTTGGCCATGTAAGTTGGAAAATGTTCCTTTGTTAATTTTCTGGAGGAATTTTACAACACTAATATGTCTTTCTTAAATGTTTGATAAAGTATATTAGAGTTAACGCTGTGTGTAGATTTTGAGAACTAATTCAGTTTCTTTGATAGATATATGGTTATTCATATTTTCTATTTGATGTTGTGCCAGTGTTAGTAAGTTGTATTTTGTAGGGAATTTGTCCATTTCATCAAAATTTTTCCAGTTTATTGCTATAAAGTTATTCTCAATATTTTCTTATTATAGTTTTGATCTACTTAGATCTTTAGTAAGGTAATCTTTTTGCTTCTTTTTTTTTTTTTTTTAGACAGCGCCTCAAGCTGTCACCTTGGATAGAATACTGTGGCATCACAACTCACAGCAACCTCCAATACCTGGACTCAAGCGAGTCTCCTGCCTCCGCCTCCCAAGTAGCTGGGACTACAGGTGCCTGCCACAATGCCCAGCCATTTTTTTGGTTGCAGCCATCATTGTTGTTTGGCGGGCCCAGGCTGGAACCCACCAGCTCAGGTGTATGTGGCTCGTGCCTTAGCCCGTTGACCCACAGGTGCCGAGCCGTCTTTTTGCTTCTTGGTACTGACATTTTAAATTCTCTTTTTCTGCTCCTCCTTCTCTTAACCCCTCATTAGTCTTGGTAGAGGTTAACCAGTTTCTTCTGTCTTTTTAATGAACCAAATTTTAGCTTTGCTAATGTCCCTGTGTTACTTTTCTATTTCATTAATTTCTGCTTTTATCTTTATTATTTCTTTCCATGTACTTAGGTTTAATTTGCTTCCATTTTTCTATCTCATTTCTATGGAAACATATTGTTATTATTGGCCATTTCTTCTTTTCAATAAAGCATGTAGGCTATGACTTTCCCCCTAATTCTGTATCTTACACATTTTGATATGTTTTGTCTTCCTTATTTATTAGTTCAAAATATTTTTTAGCTTTCTTTGTGATATGTTCTTTTACTCAATGTTTAGAGATTATTAAAATTTATTTCTCAAATATTTGAGTCTTTCATCAATATTTTAAGGTGATTTGTAATTTAATCCTTTTGTTGTCATATCATATACTTTTATGATTTCAATCTTATAAAATTTTTTTAGATTTGTTTCATTTTCTAACATATACTCCATCTTTATGAATATTTCATGTACACTTGAAATACATGTGTTTCTATAATTATTGGTTTTAGTAATCTGTAAATGAAATTTAGTGAATGTAGTTGGTAGTGTCATATAGATTAGAAAGAAATAAAATATATAAATTTTAATGGAACAATGATATTTTTCACCTGAAGGTCAGGCTAAGGCCATGTCCTACCATGGCACATCATCTAGAAAAGAGTTTAATCATTTCTGTTGAGGCAAAATCTTCATTCTGTGGAGGTAGTGGTGAAATCTTCAGAAGTATATTGATGGAAACACAGAAATGGGTATTGAGAGAATTTCAAAATGTTGTAGTTTATGTCTTTAGCATTCCACAGTCTTTGCTATGGCAACATACAGGCTCTAATTCATCCAATCCAGGAGAAATTTGAAAAGGATAATCCAGAAGAGTTTGTGTTTCCAGAGTAACAGTCTCCTCACCCTGACCCTTACATCTATACCACATGTGTAAGGAAAGAATTTTTCTCTGTATGTCATATGAATAGATAGACCACCAATTTTTTCTTTTTTCTTTTTTAGATATTGATTAGAACAGAATAGGAGGCAATAGCCAGTATGATAACAGTAAAGATTTTTATTAATCTTAGAGTTGGGATAATTGCAAGATAGCACCTTATGGGCTGCACTTCTAAGTAAGATGCCAGATAGCAGGATAAATTTCAAATGGATCAAATATTTAATGTAAAAGGCAATAAAAGTACTATAAGGAAACATGAGAGAATTCATTCATAATGTTGGAATGGGGAAAGCCTTTCTAACTATAACTTAAAACCCAGAAGGCATAAGAATTGTAGATTTTACTATAAAAAATGCATTCCAATAAAGAGAAGCAAAAAATACTGAAACAAAAACAGAAGCAAGCCACCAGAAACAGCATTAAGAGGGAAAAATATTTGTAACTTATAATTGTGTCCATAAAGTTTATGTGAAATTTAAAATAGTTTATATATTTTTAAATTACACATGAACTTTATGGACACCTGTATTCATAGCAGACAGTGGTCTTTTCTCTAATATTTACTGCTTCTGGAAGTCAAAAAGTAAAAGACCCATTCACACAGTAGAAAAATGGGAAAAGAATGAGGATAATTCATAGAAAAGGAACTAAAAATGGGTTTTAAGTTTTATGAAGAATGCTAAGCCTCATTTATAATAAAAAATGCTTATTAAAACTACACTGAAATGTTCTTCATCAAATTGACAAAAATCTAAATGATAACACTTTCTTTTGTAAAGAAATGAGAAAACAGGTACTTTCATACTGTGTTGAATGGAGTATGGTACAATCTCTGTGGAGGGCAGTTTGATCATATTGCCAATATATAAATATATTTTTATATTAAGAGGTTCCTCTTTTGGGAATTTTTCATATTTGTATACATGTAAAATGATATAGTCAAACAATTTTTGCATTGTATAATTGTTTATAATAGAAAAATATCAAAAATTTAAATATCTTTTGATAGATTTTGTGATATATCTCTGCAAAGGCATACTATATAGCTGTTATGAAGAATGATAAAGTGCTTTATGTATGGAAATGAAAAATAAGATGGAAACAGGAAGTATAATATGGTATGATCTGTGCAAAAAAAGATGGGGAAAAATATATATTTATGTTTGTTTAAAGAAACTTTAGAAGGGTGCATGTAAAACTAATAAGCAAATTCTTGTGGTCATGGTGTAGGGTGAAAGCTGGATAGCTGGATCATAGGACAGGGATAGAATTTTTTCACTGTATAACTTTTTGTATTTTTTGATTTTTGAGTTATGTGAATATTTTACCTGTAGAAATAGTTAAACAAGAAGAAAAAGAACAATTGATTTAGGGTGACTATTAGTTGAGACGTGCCATAAAAAAGGCATTTCTCTCTTTTTGTCTTTTTCTTTCTCTTTGTATTTTTTTAGTTCAGGAAGTGGCAGAATACTGGGACAAAAATAAATAAGTAAAAATCGAACAGTTCATAAAAATGGGTCAAATTACCCAAAAGTTTGTCTAGGCTGAGTACTGAAAAATGAGATTTGCTGAATTGGGAATTCCTTTCCCTAAGGAATAGGTAAATTGAATTTGTGTTGGTAGGCGAAAGACAAGGAATATTAACATGAATTATTTATTAGGCATATGTGCCTGCTGCTATTAAGTATGCTGTTACTGCTCAGGGGTATTTCCTTTTCTAGAATATAAATTAGATGACACTCTTATATTTCTATTATATGTATTATTTGTGATAAAAATCTCTTTCCCAAATAAGAGTTTTTCTTTCATGGACATATGAAAGGCATTTGAATTATTTAAAATATGGAAATGTTTTTTTCTCCATTAAAATACATGTTCAATAAAAGTTCAAATTATATACAAGAGCATACAATGAGAGATGAGTCCCTCTTCTCTCATATATCCCTAGGCGCCTTTCTCCTTTTTTTTTCTTTTTAAGATACAGAGTCTCACTTTGTTGCCCTTGGTAGAGTGCTATGGCGTCACAGCTCACAGCAACCTCCAGCTCTTGGGCTTAGGCTATTCTCCTGCCTCAGGTCCCCCCCCCCCCCGCCCCAGTAGCTGGGACTGCAGGCACCTGTCACGATGCCTATTTTTTGTTGCAGTTGGCTGGGGCCAGGTTCAAACCCACCACCCTCGGTATATGGGGCCAGCACCCTACTCACTGAGCCACAGGTGCTGCCCCCTAGGCCCTTCTGTAGAACTATATGGGCATTAGTTGAGTCCTCTTTCTTACTTGTTTTTCAATTTACAACTCCTTGAGAGCTTGTCTAGTCATTTTCAAATTTCCTAGGGTGCAATATTTATAAAACTTTAGGATCTGTTCCCTTTACCTCAATTTCCAAATATTTGTTTTTTTCTAGATATATTATTATTGATTTTTTATTTGATTTTATTATGAGTACATACTTTATATGATTACAACATTTTTACATTAACCAAAACTTGTTTTTGTGCCCTAGCATATACTCTAACTTGGTGAATATTCCATGTGCATTTGAAAAGAATTTGTAATTTTCTGTTATTGATTGTAATGTTCTATAAATGTCAATTAGATCAATTCAGCCAATAGTGTTATGCAATTTATCTCTATTCTTACTGATTTCTTTTAGGTCTATGTTTCCTTTCAATTACTGAGAGACAGGTGTTAAAATCCTCAACTAAGATTTTGGATTTGTCTTTTTGTCCTTTTACCATTGACAGTTTTTACTTCATGTATTCTAAATTTTCATTAGTAGGCACATATAGATTTAGGATGTATTCAGGATGAATTGATTCTTACATTGTTATGGCATGATCTCTGGTAATATTCCTTGATTTGAATTCTGTTTTACCTAGGATATTAATATAGACATATCATCTTTTTCTGGTGATTTCCCTTCAAACTATCTGTGTCTTTTTTGTTTAGAAAGTCTCTTGCAAGTCACATAAAGGTGTATCTACCTTTTCTTTTAATCTCATTGGACAGTATCTTTCATTGGGGTATTTGGTCCATTTTGATTTAGTATAATTATTGATATGGCTGTCTTCTGGCTTCTCTTGTTTCTGGTAAGATGTCGGCTAACACACTCATGGTTTCTTTGTATGGAATGTGTCTTTTTGTCAGTTTTTAAGATTTTCTCTTTATATTTTATTTTCAATAATTTGAGTATGAAGTGCCTATTATATATACTTTTGTTTTTATTTTTTTCTGATTGGGTTCAATGAGCTGTTTTTTTTTTTTTTTTTTTTTTGAGACAGAGCCTCAAGCTGTCACCCTGGATAGAGTGCAGTGGCATCACAGCTCACAGCAACCTCCAATTCCTGGCCTCAAGCAAGTCTCTTGCCTCTGCCTCCCAAGTCGCTGGGACCACAGGCACCCGCCACAACGCCCAGCCATTTTTTGGTTGCCAGCCATCATTGTTGTTTGGCGGGCCCAGGCTGGATTCGAACCTGCCAGTTCAGGTGTACGTGGCCGGCGCCTTAGTCCGTTGAGCCACAGGCGCCGAGCCAATGAGCTGTTTTTTAAATTTTTAATTGTTATAGGTACATAGTAGTTGCATATAGGCAGTTCCTGAGATATGAATGGGATAGGTTCTGTAAGTTTGTTCTTAAATTGAATTTGTATATAAGTTGGAACAGGTACATTTACCTATTACCTATAACAGTCTCTGTTTGTAAGTGCAAATTGTACCTCAATTGGATGTTTGTAATTTGGGGACTGCCCGTATCTTTATAGGATACACGCAATGTTTTGATATAGGCATACAATGTGAATTAATCAAATTAGGATAATTGGAGTATCCACTTCAAGCATTTGACATTTTTAAAAAATTAAATCATAAACACATAGATCATGTGTACATTAATGCATTAATGTGCTGATTTCATATAGAATTAGGAATGCTTACATTGCACTGGTTAATATATACCTCATCTCGTTTACTTAATTATTGTGCTAAGACATTTATATTCTATACTTAATAGATTCAACATGTACCCTTGCAATATCCACCATAGGTGTGATCACACCATTCACCCTCCCTCAATCTGACCTACCCCGTCCCCTCCCATACCCACCTCCTTTATACTGGGCCATAGTTGTGATCTATTCTTCATATGAATGTGTGAGTGATTGTAAATTGGTTTCATTATAGTAATGAGTACATTGGATATTTTTTCTTCCATTCTCGGATACTTTACTAAGTAGGATATGTTCCAGTTCTATCTATGTAAACATAAAAGAGGTAAAGTCTCCATTTTTTTAAGGCTGCATAATATTCCATGGTATATATATACCACAATTTATTAATCCATTCATGGGTTGATGGGTATTTGGGCTTCTTCTATGACTTGGCTATTATGAATTGAGCTGCAGTGAACCATTTGGTGCAAATATCTTTGTTATAAAGTGGTGATTTTTGGTCTTTTGGATATACACTTAGTAGAGGAATTGCAGGATCAAACGGTAGGTCTACTTTAGATCCCTGAGTATTCTCCATACTTCTTTCCACAAGGGATGTATTAGCTTGCATTCCCACCAGCAGTGCAGAAGTGTTCCCTTTTCTCCACATCCATGGCAACATCTGTAGTTTTGGGATTTTGTTATGTGAGCCACTCTTACTGGAGTTAGATGATATCTCAAAGGGGTTTTGATTTGCATTTCTCTGATGATTAAAGATGATGAACATTTTTTCATGTGTCTGTAGGCCATGCACCTATTATCTTTAGAGAAGCTTCTGTTCAAGAAGTCCCTTGCCCACAATGAAATGGGATTACTTGTTCTTTTCTTATTAATAAGTTTGAGTTCTCTGTGGAGTCTGGTTATCAAACCTTTGTCAGAAGCATAACCTGCAAATTATCCTCTCCCATTCTGAGGGCTGTCTGGTTGCTTTACTTACTGTGTTTTTGGCTGTACAGAAGCTTTTTAGTTTGATGAGATCCCAGTAATGTATTTTTGGTGTTGCTTCAGTTGCCCAGTCCTCCTCATAAAGTATTCTCCCAGGTCAATTTTTTCAAGTGTTTCTCCTGTACTGTCTCCAAGAATCTTTATGGTTTCATGTCTTAAGTTTAAATCTTTTATTCACTGAGAGTCAATTTTTGTAAATGGTGAAAGGTGTGGGTTCAGTTTCAGTCTTCTACAAGTCACCAGCCAATTCCCAGCACCATTGTTAAATAAGGAATCTTTCCCCCAATTTATATTTTTGATAGGCTTATCAAAATTCAGATGGCAATTAAGTGTCTGGGTTCATCTCTTGGTTCTCAATTCTGTTGCATACATCTACCTCTCTATTTTTGTGCTAATACCATGCTGTTTTGATCACTATAGATTTATAGTATAGTTTGAAGTCTGGTAGCATGATTCCTCCTGAGTTGTTTTTATTTCTGAGTAATATCTTGGCAATTCGAGGTTTTTTTCTGGTTCCATATAAAATGAAGTACTATTTTTCCAGGTCTTTAAAGGATGATGGAGGTGCTTTGATAGGGAATGCATTAAATTTATAAATTGCTCTGGGTAATACAGATATTTTAACAATGTTGATTCTTCCTAGCTATGAGCATGGTGTGTTTTTCCATTTGTTAACATCTTCAGCTGTTTCTTTTCTCAGAGTTTCATAATTCTCTTTATAGAGATCTTTCACGTCCTTTGTTAGGTAAATTCCCAAATATTTCATCTTCTTTGGCACAACTGTAAAGGGAATAGAGTTCTTGACTGTTTTTTCAGCTTGAGTATTATTGATATATAAAAAAGCTACTGATTTGTGAGTATTGATTTTGTATCCTGAGATGCTACTGCATGTATTCCTTGATCACTTCTAAGAGTTTTGTAGTTGAGTTCCTGGAGTTTTCCAGATATAAAATCATATCATCTGCGAAGAGTGAAAGTTTGATCTCCTCTGACCCTATTTGGATACCCTTCATTGCCTTCTATTGTCTGATTGTGATGGCTAAGACTTCCATTACAATGTTAAAAAGCAGTGTAGACAATGGACAACCTTGCCTGGTTCCTGATCTGAGTGGAAGTGTTCTGATCATGAAAGGATGCTGGATATTGTCAAAAGCTTTTTCTGCATCTATTGAGAGAATCATATGGTCTTTGTTTTTTAGTTTGTTTATGTGATGTATTATATTTATAGATTTATGTATATAGAACCAACCTTGAGACCCTGGGATAAAACCCACTGGTGTATGTTCATTTTGAACATTTTTTTGGGTTAGGAACATTCCAATTCCACTCTTATGGTTATTCTAAAGTATACTCTGACTTTTTGTTGATTATATCCGGTTTGTTGTGCTGTCAAACACTGTTCATTCTAACTAACTACATTTTTACACCTATTAACCATCCCATTTTATCTCCCTAGCCCGCTACATTTCCAAATCTATGGTAAACTGTCATTGTGCTTGCTATTTCCATCATGTCAATTGTTTTAATATTTAGCTCCCACATATGAGCAAGAACATGTGGGATTTTTCTTTCTGTCCTTGGCTTATTTCACTTAACATAATGTTCTCCAGTTCCATTCATGTTGTTTCAAATGGCAGGATTTCATTCTGTTTTGTGGCTACATAATATTACATTGTATATATACATACAATTTCTTCATTCATCTGATGTTGGACATTTAGATTGATTCCATATCTTAGCTATCATGAATAGTATTGCAACAAACAAGAGAGTGCTTTTCAAGATACTGATTTCCCTTAACACAGTAATTAAGTAAACAAGATGAGGTATATATTAACCAGTGTGATAGTGGGCAAGGAACTTGAAGAAAAACTTCTCTGAAGAAGACAGGCACATGGCCTACAGACATATCGCTCTTGGTAGAGTGCCATGGTGTCACACAGCTCACAGCAATCTCCAGCTCTTGGGCTTAGGTGATTCTCTTGCCTCAGCCTCCTGAGTAGCTGGGACTACAGGTGCCCGCCACAATGCCTTGCTATTATTTATTTTTTTTTTTTGAGACAGAGACTCAAGCTGTCACCCTGGATAGAGTGCTGTGGCATCACAGCTCACAGCAACCTCCAATTCCTGGGCTCAAGCGAGTCTCCTACCTCCGCCTCCCAAGTAGCTGGGACCACAGGCACCCACCACAATGCCCGGCCATTTTTTGGCTGCAGCCATTATTGTTGTTTTGGCAGGCCAGGGCTGGATTCGAACCTGCCAGCTCAGGAGTACGTGGCTGGCACCTCAGCCCGTTGAGCCACAGGCGCCGAGCCAGCCTGGCTATTTTTTTGTTGCAGTTCGACCCGGGCCATGTTTGAACCCGCCACCCTCGGTATATGGGGCCAGTGCCCTACTCACTGAGCCACAGGCGCCACCCTGTATGTCTTTTTTTGAGAAATGTCTATTCATATCCTTTGCCCATTTTTTTTTTTTTTGTAGAGACAGAGTCTCACTTTATTGCCCTTGGTAGAGTGCTGTGGCATCACACAGCTCACAGCAACCTGCATCTCCTGGGCCTAGGTGATTCTCCTGCCTCAGGCTCCCAAGTAGCTGGAACTATAGGTTCCTGCCACAATGCCTGGCTATTTTTTTGTTTTGCAGTTCGGCGAGGCCGAGTTTGAACTTGCCACCTTTGGTATATGGGGCCAGCACCCTACTTGCTGAGCCACAGGTGCTGCCCCTTTTGCCCATTTTTTTATCCAGGTTATTTAATTTTTTTTCTACTGAGTTGTTGAAACTTCTTATATGTTCTAGTTTTTAATCCTTTGTCAGATAGGTAGTTTGTAAATATTTTCTTCCATTCCGTGGGTTGTCTCTTCCCTTTGTTGTTTTCTTTGCTGTGTGGAAGATTTTTAGTTTGATGTGATTCCATTTGTCCAATTTTGCTTTGGTTGCTTGTGTTTTGGGGGCATTACTCAAGAAGTCCTCGCCCAGACCAATATCCTAAAGCTTTTCTCCCATGTTTTCTTTTAGTGGTTTTATGGCTTTAAGCATTACATTTAAGTCTTTAATCCATTTTGACTTGATTTTTGTATATGGCAAGAGATAATGGTTAAGTTTTATTCTCCTGCATGTGGATATCCAGTCCCCCCCCCCACCGCACCATTTATTGAAGAGATTATCTTTCTCCACTGTATATTCTTGGCACTTTTGTTGAAGATAAGTTTACTATAGATGTGTGGATTTATTTCTGGGTTTTCAGTCCTTCTCCATTCGTCTATGTGGTTGTTTTTTTCTTATATCACGACCATGCTGTTTTGGTTACTGCAGCTCTTTACTATAATTTTAAGTTAGTGAACTGATTCCTCCAGTTTTGTTCTTTTTGCTCAGGATGGCTTTGGCTATTCTTTGTGGTTCCATACCAATTTTAGGATGATTTTTTTCTTTTTCCATGAAGAATGTCTTTGGTATTTTGATGGAGATTGCATAGAATCTGTAGATTGCATTGGCTAGTATGTCCATTTTGAGAATATTGATTCTTCCAATCCATGAACATGGAATATCCTTCCATTTTCTTAATATCATGTCCTCTTCAACTTCTTTTATCAATATTTTATAGTTTTTATTGCAGAGCTCTTTCACTTCTTTTGTTAATTCTATTCCTATATATTTAATTTTATTTGTAGCTATTATAAATGGGATTATTTCCTTGATTTCTTTTTCAGATTGTTTACTGTTGGCCTGTAGAAGTGCTACTGATTTTTGTATGTATATTGATTTTGTATCCTGCGGCTTTACCTAATTTATTTATCAATTATAATATTTTGCAGGTGGAGTCTTTAGATTTCTCTACATATAAGATCATATCATCTACAAACAAGGATACAACAATGGTGATAGTGGGAATCCTTGTCTTGTTCTTGATATTAGAGGAAAGGCTTTCAGTTTTTCCCTGTTCAGTGTGTTACTAGCTGTGGATCTGTCATATTTGGTTTTTATTGTGTTGAGTCATGTTCTTTTTATACCCTTTTTGAGAGTTTTTGTCACGAAGGGGCATTGAATTTTATCAATTTTTTTCAGCATCCATTGAAATATTTGTATGTTTTTGTTCTTTGTTCTGTTGATATAGTATATTACATTGATTGATTTAAATGTGTTGAATTATCCTTGCATCCCTGGATGAATCTCACTTGATAATGATGAGTAATCTTTTTAATGTGTTGTTGAATTTGGTTTGGTAGTATTTTGTTGCGAATTTTTGCAACTATGTTCATCAGCGATATTGACCTATAGTTTGCTTTTTTTTTTTGTGGTTTTGGTTTTGTTATTAGAGTGACACAATAATGTTATTGTGGAGTGAGTTTGGGAGTATCCCTTCCTCACTGATTGTTTTAAATAATTAAAGTAACGTTGGTATTAGTTCTTTGAATGTTTGATAGAATAAAGCAGTCATAGGCATTTCCTAGGGTGATGGGCTTTTCTTTCATGGGAGACTTTTTTTTTTTGGTACAGACAGAGTCTCACTTTATTACCCTGGGTAGAGTGCTGTGGCCTCACACAGCTCACAGCAACCTCCATCTCCTGGCTTAGGCGATTCTCTTGCCTCAGCCTCCCGAGTAGCTGGACTACAAGTGTCCGCCACAATGCCAGCTATTTTTCTGTTTTTTGCAATTCGGACGAGGCCAGGTTTGAACCTGCCACCTTTGGTATATGGGGCTGGCGCCCTACTCAATGAGCCACAGGCGCCGCCCTGATGGGAAACTTTTTATTGCTATTTCTGTCTTGTTACTTGTTATTTATTTATTTTTTTACATATGTTTTGGATTTCTTCCTGTTTCAGTCTTGGTAGGTTGTATGTGTCTAGGTATTTATCTATTTCTTCTAGGTTTTACAGTTTATTGACATACAGATGCTCATAGTAGTCCCTAATGGTCCTTTGGATTTACTGCACTATAAGTTGTTATGTCTCCTTTTTCGTCTCTGATTTTATTTATATGGGTCTTTCCTCTTTTCTTTTTTTTTTGAGACAGAGCCTCAAGCTGTCACCCTGGATAGAGTGCCATGGCATCACAGCTCACAGCAACGTCCAATTCCTGGGCTCAAGCGAGTCTCCTGCCTCTGCCTCCCAAGTAGCTGGGACTATAGGTGCCCACCACAATGCCTGGCCATTTTTTGGTTGCAGCCATCATTGTTGTTTGGCAGGCCCAGGCTGGATTCGAACCCGCCAGCTCAGGTGTATGTGGCTGGTGCCTTAGCCCATTGAGCCACAGGCGCAGAGCCTGGTCTTTTCTCTTTTCTTAGTCTGGCTAAAGGTATGTGTATTTTGTTTATCTTTTCAACAAAACACCTTTTTGTTTTGTTGATCTCTTATATATTTTTTGTTTCAATTTCATTTATTTCTGCTCTGATCTTGATAATTTCTTTTCTTTTACTAATTGTATGTTTGGTTTACTCTTGCTTTTCTACTTCTTTAAGATGTGTCATGAGGTTTTTTGTTTGAAGCTTTTCTACTTTTTTGATGTTGGTAGTTATGCTATACACTTTCCTCTTATTACTGGTTTTGCTGTATCCTATAGGTTTTGATATATTGTGCTTTCATTATCATTTATTAAAAGAAATTTTTAAATTTCCTTCCTAATCTCTTCAGGAACTTATTGTTTAATTTCCACATGTTTCTATATTTTTTAGAGGTCTTTATTTTATTTCTAATTTTATTTCATTGTAGTCAGAGAAAATGCTTGGTATCATGTCATTGTTTTCGAATTTTTTGAAACTTGTCTTGTGGTTTAATATATAGTCTATTCTTGAGAATGATCCATGAACTAAGGAAAAGAATGTGAATTCAGTAGCTGTTGGATGAGACATTCTACAAATATCTGTTAGGTCCATTTGGTCTATAGTGATGACTGAGTCCCATGTTTTGCTATTGATTTTCTGGGTGATATTCAAATTTCAAAATTTTGAAATTTTCTGATTTTCAAAGCTAAAAGTGAAGTGTTAAGATCTCCAGTGATTATTGTATTTGGGTCTCTCTCTCTCTCTGTATTGCTGATAATATTTGCTTTAGGTATTTGGGTGCTCCAGTGTGGAATGGATATATATTTAGAATTGTTATGTCCTCTTGCTGAATTGACTCCTTTGTCATTGTATAGTGATCTTCTTTGTCTCTTTTTATAGTTTTTGTCTTGACATCTAATTTATCTCACAGAAGTACAAGCTACTCCTGCTCTTTTTTGTTTGCATTTTTTACATGGAATATCTTTCTCCATCCCTTTATTTTTCAGTGTATGTTTGTTTTCTTGTAACCCTGAATAGTTAGTCTTTTTCCTCAAATCCATTGAGCGACTCCATGTCTCTTGATTGGGGAGTTTGGTCTATTGAAATTCAGTGTTATTATTGATAATAAGGATTTACTATTACCTTGTTATTTTATTTCTGGTTGTTCTGTGGTCATTTCTTTCTTACTTCTTTCCTATCTTCCTTTGTTAAGATTTTCTCTGATTGTGTGTTTTAATTTCTTGTTTTTCACTTTTGTGTATCTTTTACACAAAAGATTTGAGGTTACCATGAGGCTGGCATGAAATATTTTCCATTTTTTTTTTTTAGAGAGTCTCACTCTGTTGCCCTGAGTGATGTGGTCTCCTAGCTCACAGCACCCTCAAACCCTTGGGCTGAAGAGATCCTCCTGTTTCAGCCTCCCGAGTAGCTGAGACTACAGGCACCTGCCATGATGCCCAGCTAGTTTTTCTATTTTTTAGTAGTTTTGCTCAGGCTGCTCTTGATCTCCTGAGCTCAGACAATCCACCTGCCTCAGCCTCCCAGAGTGCTAGATTACAGGTGTGAGCCAATGTGCCCAGCACAAGAAACATTTTATAACCAATTATTTTATACATATAGCAGCTCTCATTACAAAGAGAAATATAACAGAAATTGTACTCTTTAACTCTGTTTTTCTTCCAGCTTTTTACCTTTTTTTGTTTCCATCTGTATTTTTTCATACTATCTCTCAAAAAGTTGTTATTTTGGATAGATGTCTTTTCATCTTTTTACTGAAGATATATGTTGTTTATGCACAGCAATTACAGCAATAGAGTGTTCTCTATTTGTATCTTTTTTTTTTTTTTTAAGAGATAGAGTCTCATTTTATCGCCCTTGGTGGAGTGCTGTGGCATCACACAGCTCACAGAAACCTCCAACTCCTGGGCTTAGGCAATTCTCTGGCATCAGCCTCCGGACTAGCTGGGACTACAGCTGCCTGCCACAATGCGTGGCTATTTTTCTGTTTTTGTAGTTTGGCCGAGGCCAGGTTTGAACCCGCCACCTTTGTTATATGGGGCCGGCGCCCTACTTGATGAGCCACAGGCGCTGCCCTGTGTCTTTGTTATCAGAAGATTTCTTATTGCTCATTAACATCCTTTTCATTCTACTTGAAAAATTCCTTTTAGCATTTCTAGTGGGACAGGCCTAGCATTGGTGAAATCCTTGAGCTTTTATTTGTCTAAGAAGGTCTTTATTTCTCCTTCATGTTTGAAGTATAGTTTTTCAGGAAATAATATTCTTAAGGTTCTGTTTTTTTTTTTTCCTTCAGTACTTTGAATGTGTCATATCACCCTTCTTCTGGCCTCTAAGATTTCCATGGAGATTCCTGCTGCCAGATTTATCACAGTTGCTTTATATGTTTTTCTTTCTTTTATCTTGCTTCCCTTAGAACCTTTTCTTTATCTATGACCTTTGGGGGTTTGATTATTAAATGCTTTGAGGTAGCCATGTTTGTATTACATCTGCTTTGTGTTCTATGACCTTCTTGTATCTGAATGTTGATGTCTTTCTCTAGGTTTGAAAAGTTCTGTGTTATTATTTCTTTGAATAAACTTACTACCCCAACTTCTTTATCTCCCCTTAGATTTGTTTTCTGGCAGCTATTTACTAGGTCTTGTGGGCATGATTCATTCTTTTCTTTTTTTTTTTATTGAATCATAGCTGGGTACATTAGTTCAATCATGGGCTTCACATGCATTCTAAGATATTTTTATCAACCTGATTGACATAACATTCATGATTTTTTCTCGTTTACTATATGAAAACATTTTTGATCCGTATTTAGAAGTTTTCTCCTGACCCTTCAAATATGTACCACACATGTGATCTCACCCTTTGTCCCA